>JAHBCN010014879.1:0-21801 GCA_019359885.1 Listronotus oregonensis
CCGCTTCGATAAGGTTAGAAACCAAGGATTTTCCTTCAAATAATTCATGGTTTTCACTTCAATATGCGACAATGGATGGGAACCATGTTGGCGTATTTAAGACACTTGTACCAGCGTCAGCTCAATCATTTCTCCGATACAAGGTTAAATTCCGCTATAGGGACCATACCTTTGGAGAAACGGAATGGAAAACATTAATAAGCCAAGTTCCCGCCAAGCCATGTGTCAACGTAACCACTGCTGCAGTGTTCCAGCCGTCACCGTCTCCCCAGATGAATATAACACTTTAATTATTTTTATTGCCGTAGCTTGTAGTGTATTACTATCTAAACTTGTGTATAAAATTGCTAAAAGTCAATGTACAATGTGGCTTAAATAAATTAAATGAATATATACAATGTGTTTTATTATTTAATATTCAAAAATTATTATACGAGATTAATATAATAATAAGGCTCTTCACCTCACGCCTACGCCCCAGCTCTGGTGCTTAAGCGTGGGGCCCTGCATGTTAGGCTCGACATTTGGTGTTTGACAGGCGACAACTGTCATTTAACGGCCGCCATTATTTTTAGCGCTTGCGTAAGGCCCTAAGATAGATCTCAGCCACGTAAGCAGGTTCTAAGTCACTTGGTTCGCGAAATATGATAGGTGACAGATGACATTTGACAGCTGACAGGCGTCATTTTTTTAACGCATGCGTAAGACCCTAAGACACATCTCATCCACGTAAGCTAACTTTTCTAAGTCACGTGGTTTGCGAAATATGACAGGTGACAGGCGACATTTGACATTTGACATGTGACATTTGGCATTTGACAGATGGTATTGGCCAAGTCCTAAATAATGCGTCACACAAGATTCCTAAATATTACATGACGTCAGAGATTTTAAGATAATAAGCTCCACCGGTGGCGGTGGGCGCCAAACATATCATCTATCCCTACTTTCTAAGCTTTGTACTTCATTGGGTAGATACTATTTCAAAAGACTTGCATATGGTCTCTCGTGTTCTCCAGAAGTTTTCCAAGAAAGGATGTTCGAATTTTTGGAAATATAGAAGGTTGCAAAGTTTTTATTGACGATATTTGTATTAATGCACCTTCAATTAAAATTCATAATAACACTTTAGAAAAAGTATTAAAGACTGCTTCAGAATACAATTTTAGATTTAATTAAGCAAAGTGTCAATTTTTAGTTCAAGAAATAACGTATTTAGGTCATAAAATTTCTAGTAAAGGCGTAGAGGTTGATTAGTCTAAAGTTCAGGCCATAATTGACTTGCCATCTTGTCAAAATGTCAGGGATGTTCAAAGATTTTTAGGTATGGTCAGGTACATAGCAAAACTTGTAGATAATCTTTCAGAGAAAACAGCAATTTTTAGAAATCTATTGAAAAAAGATACTTTGTTTCATTGGTCTGAAGAACACGAGAAGGCATTTAAAAATATCAAGGAAATGTTAGTGAAAACTCCATGTTTAGTATTTTTTGATAATGTGCTTCATGCTATGATTTCGGCCGATGCCTCACAGAATGGTATGGCTGCCGTTCTGACCCTAACTCAGAGTAGATATAGCCAAATTGAAAAAGAATTGTTGGCTTGTTGGTTTGGTGCTTCTCGGTTTCACCAATATATTTATTGTCGAAAGTTTACTTTAGAGACTGACCACAAGCCATTAATTTCAATAATTAAAATAACATTTACAGCTCTGTCCACCTGGATTGCAGAGAATGTTGTTATAACTTAAAAAATATGATTTTGATTTAACTTACAAACCTGGAAAAGCATTATTTATAGCCGATGCTTTGTCCAGTGCTCACAATTCAGAGTTAAATTTTGATGAAAATATTGATTTTGATATGGAGTCAGAAATTTGCTCGGTTGAACTTTGTTTAAATTTACAGACATTAGAATTTCAAAAAATAACTCAAGGAGATTCCAAACTTTGTAATTTAAAAAGCATGTTGGAGAAGGGTTGGCCATCTAACCTTAAAAGGTGGCCAGGGAATTGCAAATTTTATTAAAGATTTGGAGCAGAAATATCATGTATTGATAATTTAAATTTTTAAAGGGCAAAAGTTGGTAGTCCCAAAAAGTTTGCGTAATGAAATTTTAGAAAAACTTCATTATTCACATTTGGGTTATAAAATGTCTTGATAAGGCAAATTTGTCGTTTTTCTGGCCAGGTATGAGGAAACAAATAGAAGATATGGTAACATCATGTAATATTTGCCACACATACAAAAAATCCTTAAGTTTCGGAGCCTCTCATGCCTCATGATGTCCCAAAATTGACTTAGTATAAAGTGGCTATATATGATTTTCAATTTCACACAGAGAGCTATCTTTTGATTGTTTATTATTTTTCTAAATTTGTAGAAATTGTTAAGTTTGAAAAATGATTTAACCTCTCAAAATGTTATTCACAAGTTAAAATGTATTTTTTCACGCTTTGGTATACCTAAGATTTTAGTTAGCGATAGTGCCACAATTTTGAAAGAGCTGTCCAAAATGTTAAAGATTTACTTAAGAGGTGTTATTTCGATCTAAAACATCCTTACTTGGCTTTCCTAGATCTGAGAAACACTCCTTTAGATGGCGAAAACTCACCTGCTAATGTTTTAATGAACTGCAATTTAAGGTCTACCTTGCCTGAAATTTTACAATTTTTTTTTAAATTTTAACAGAAAAAAATGTAACTCTTTCTTAGTTAAAAAACAGAATCAAATGGTAAATTGTTATAATAAAAACACAAGAAAATTAAAACCGTTAAAAATTAATGCAAGGGTAAAAATTCAGGTAAAACCACGAACACCTTGGGTCAATGATAAAATTATTAAAAAACATGGTATACGATCATATCTCGTTCAATTAGAAAATGGTTCCATTTTACGAAGAAATAGTAGATTTATTAGGAGCTTAAACCAACTTATAATTTTTTGCCAAGAGAGCCACAAGATTGTTCACAAAGTTTTAATAAAAAAATCTTTTCAGAAAATAATTATTATCAAAATCTTCAGTATCTTAGAGTTGTTGAGAACAGCTCAGAAGATCTCAGTGTTTTAGGGACTTCGCAAAGTTCTCAACAAGATCGGAAAAAAACTTCTCAAAATATTAGTTGCGGTGAAACTCAACATAGTCTCGTTAAAGGTTCTTCAATTTTGGATAATGTAGACAGTTCTCTTATTAAAAATTCAAGTGTTTCAACTCAAAAAGTAAATTTTTCTAGTTAGGATTACCAAGAAATAGATACTTCTAGTAAAAATGTAAATTTACAAAACAACATCAATTTAGGTAGTGAGGTAGATAGCAAATTGTTTTTGTGTAGTAGCAGTAGTGACGATAGTTTTAATAACTGTAATTCTAGTTTTGAGTCTGACGAAAGTTTCATTTCTAATCCTACTTTGATAGGATCTCCTTAAAAAATGTAAATAATTTTGACAAACCTTTAACTTCGAAATCAACCTTTCAAGATTTTGGAAAAAGGGGGGAAACTAGTAATAGTAGCATTATTACTAGGTCAAGGCGTTTAATTAAAAAGCCTAAGAAATGTTCAGATTTTTAATATGATTAAGTGAGTCTGAAAAGTCAGGCAGTTGAATCTAATCCCATATTTTACTTTACATAAAGTGAAAATGTTTATTTTTAACTTTCTATAATTTCAAATTAAAATATTTTACATAAGATATTTTCTTAAAAGGTTTTTCTTCATATTAAACTTTCAAAAACTATATCTTTATATTTTACTTATGTTTAGTCAGATTTAAAACTGAATTAGTATTACATAACAATATATTTATATTCTGTTTATTAAATAAAAATAAAACAATATTTCTTTTTACTGTACAAAACTTTATTGTAACAAAATAATAATTTTCCAGAATAACAGTATATACTTAGCACACGATCTTTCACAATTTACATAAACTTGTATACTTACTGTAATCTTCCTGCAGCTCATAAATGTAGTTAGTCGTTAAGTGTAAATTGTAATTTTTTTGTGATATACAAATTCTGGTATAAACTGTATTTATTAGAATAGGTAACAGTGGCAATGTAGATGAGTTTTAGATCTCAACTTTAGATTTAATTGTATAATTTTTAAAATCATAACTTTTAACTTTTATAAAAAGGGAAATGTCACATGATACGTTTAGACGTTATTTGTATTAGTATAAACCAGCCCTAATACTTATTAACTGCTAACTTTATTCATACAAATGACTTATTTTACTGTCAAATAACAGAACTGTAATTATAAAGACTTTGCACTTAACCTCCGACCTAATCATTTCATTTCTTGTCTTGTCCTTCGGTGTTCCCCAGCAAGGAATAACATGGAGGAAAGAGCTAATATAATAGTCAACAAATATAATGAATTTCTAGTTTCTGTAATACCAAATATTTTGAAACATGTAAACTCTTTACCTTATATATGTTAGATTCCAAGAAACAATATTATTATTTTTAAATATTTCTTTTTGTTAAGTAAACAAATATTTTTAGGCAGGAATAGTACAGATACGAAGCAAAACTGGCGAAGTTTTAACGTGAAAATTTTGTCCGCACAATATTGCAAGTTTGCCGCTTTGTCGACACTTGTAATAAATGGAAGAAAACGCCCGGCTTTATAAACGACACGCACTAATTTTAGTTATGAGTGATATTTTTCCTTCAGGGGTTAATCTATCAAAACATTTGGACTCATGAGAAGACGGGGCAAAAAGGAATTTAGTATTTGGCAGCATTTTATAAAGGGAAAGTAGTGGCAAACTAGGCTGCAAAGCAGTATGTAAAAAGTGTGGTTAAGAATTGCAAAGTCAGGTGAACAGACTAAAAAGTCATTAAGAAACCTGCAAAAGTGAAACTAGTGATATCAGCAGTGGTCTTGAAACTCTTTATGGTGATTGTCAGTTACAGCCTGGAACTCGTCAGAGTGAAATTATTAAGTGGGCAAAGAAACAGAGAAGCGATAACCGTGAAAAGGGAATTGTAGGTGGACGTAAAAATAGTGGAAGTAGCGGTGATTTGGATTCTTTTGTTGTGCGAACTGAACAAGACAAGGAAAAAGAATTGGAAAGACAAATAGCCAAAGCCGTTTACGCGACAAATTGCAGTTTTAGTGCTATAGAAAATAAGTAGGTTCGAAAGGTCATAGAACTGCTAGGACCTGGTTACCTTCCACCATTAAGATTTCAGTTATAATCAACGCTATTGAATACAATATTTGAAGAAGAAATATCTAATTGTTTTAACAAGTTATCTGGACAATCTGTTTGCATGTCCTTAGATGGATAGTCCATTATACATAATGAGCCGATAATCTGTGTCGTTTTGACTGCAGAGGATGGAAACAGTGTTCTTTTTGAAAGCATAGAAACATCTGGTCATCCCCATACAGCTGACTATCTTGCCGAACTGGCTATTAACGTAATAAATAAGTGCAAAAATAAATATAACTGTCAAGTTACCAGTATTGTTACAGATAATGGGAGCAACATGGCCAGTATAAAGAAAAAAAATTACCGAATCGTCCAATTACCCTATAATAATATATGGTTGTTCGGCACACTTACTTAGTTTGCTCTTCAAAGATTTAAAAGCATCGCAGATAAAGGAATATATAGTGCATTAGGGTGATTTTTTTGGGCCTATTTTTTCGGTCCCATCGTGAAATTTTGTGGAAAATACCCCCAAAAAAATTCCCTGAAAGTTTAAGCCCTTAATATTAAAATTAACTACTCGGCCAAAGCGTGTGAAGATTTTCCATTTAAAAAACACGTAAACAGCATTTTATGTTGTTGTCTTGCCCAAAGGCGGGATTTTTTGAGAATTGAATGCTCTACAAAAAATTATAATTTGTGGAAATTTCAAAGTAAAATTAAATAAAGGCCAAATATCTCGAGAATTGTTGGTCTTAGCGATTCGGTTATTGGAACCTTTTTTGTAGGAAATTAAATTTTCAAAAACTTTTTCATTCATCTTTTTTGTGTAGCTCTTGTCATTTATAAAAAAAAAATACAAAAAAAACGAGAATTTTATAAAAAAATAGGTTTAGTGAGCAGTACGACTTCGCCGGTGTGAGTTGAGACTTTGCCGCAATGGACACTTTTGTAGAGCATTCAATAGGCTATTTGCCACCATTGAAAATAAGCTTTAAATTGTGGTCATCCTATCAGATAATAGTTTAAAGAAATATATTTCTTTATAATATAAAGTAAAATATGCATATTTATTGCAAAATATGCGTATTAAAATTCAAATATTTTTGAAATTAATTTAGCAACTGGGACGCTCTGTAATTGGTTACAACTTTGGTGACGTCACTTGTAAGTCAATAAATGTCACAAGCTTTGTGTTGTGTGTTTTCAGGTGTTATTTTCGATCTTTATCTATCTAAATAACTGATTCTTGTCCATTTTATATAAAAAACATATTTCAAATAACATAATTATCCGGTTCGTACCTCAAAATGGACATAAATTTTGTGCAAGCCGATAACAGAAACCTACCTGAGATAGACGCATTTATGATTGTGCGTTTCTTTAAGAATAAAGCTGACTACCATGCTGCAGAACTCAAAAATGTAAAAACAGCTGTGTAAGTACCTCTAAAAAATTTTTATTTTTGTTTTCGTCATTCAGTATTTCTCAAAATCTTATTGTAGGTTATGTTTATGGAGTGTAGAAATATAAGGAGTAACATCTCTTATGGGATACGAATTGAAAAAGTGTCCAGCTGTAAGCAGTAAATAACAGTTCTATCCCACTCTAATAACATTATGAAATTGACACTTATGCTACGGTGGCGCCACCCTAATTTAACACATTTCGACGGACACTTTCAACACAGAGATGGCGATCCTTATCTCTCTACAATCCATAGTTATGTTGTTACCAAGTTAGGTTATACCTTAAAGTGTTTATAAATTATCTAAAGGCGATATTTTGTTGTATATAAATCGGTGGGTATTTAAAGCAGGATATTTGTATACTTACCTCAAAGTGATCTTCACACATAAAAACATTTGAATGCGATACCAAGCTGTTTGGATCTCTTCGAGCTAATTGTAACCACTTTTTTCGCCCTTTAGGATTTGTTGAGACAGATATAAACAGTTTTTGTGGTGGTACTTTGTGGCACTACACACCATTTTAGCCAATAAATTGAGATATTATTAAAAAAATTTACTGTAGTTGCACTCGTTGTTAACTTGCTTACTTGCCTATGACGTCACGCGAAACATATGTCGATGCCATTACAGAGACAGCATTTTTACCGCGAATTTTATAATTTAAACTTTAACATTAAGTTTTATTGAAAATACAGCAGATTTCCCAGAAATATAAAATGTATTGTGTTTTTAAGGTACCAAAGAATAATTTAAAACGATTTTTCAAAATCAGTCAAATAGCCTATTCTCAGAAAATCTCATCTTTGGGCAAGACGATAAAATGCTGCTGAGTTATAGAAATAAAAAAAAAAGGATCAAAGTTTACGTGTTTTTTAAATGGAAAATATGCCCACGCTTTGGGCGAGTACTTAATATTAATATTAAGGTATGAAACTTTCAGGGAATTTTTTTGGGGGTATTTTCAACAAAATTTTACGATGGGACCGAAAAAAATAGTCGCAAAAAAATCACTCTAATAGTGCATATTGTAAAATACTTCAGAAATACCCATTTGCCAAATGCTTGGTATAAAGAAAAATGGGGCTAGAAATTGGTCTTACCTCAGAATGTTTGATGGAATACATTTTCAGATTGTCTTGAGATCTATGTAAATGAGTGGCCAAAATTGTTATTAATTTGTAAAGAGCATAAAGATCAAATTGATCCAGTGGCTTTTAAAAACATTTTATATATCTGTATTAAAAGGATGGCTGAAGATTTTCTACAGTTGCTAAAACCAATTTCTATAGCACTGGATGCAAAGCAACAAAAAGGTGCATTTTTATCTTGAGCAGTGTACATTATACGGAGAAAGTTACTGGCTATTTTTGAGAGTTTTGAATTTGAAAAAGAAAGAAGCTCGCGTCAATATCAATTATTTAAGAACAGATATGCTCAAGCTCTAACCCCCCTCTACTTTTTGGCGTATATTTTGGATCCTACATTAAACAAAAAAGAATATCCATTACTAGCTAAAGAAAAGAGAGATGCTCTGCACATTATTTCCAAATATTTTGCAGGCACAGGATTATTGCCATTACTAATTAGGTTGAAAGCTAAGTCGGACCCTTTTCACAAAACTCTGTTTTCAGAGGAAATAATAAAAAATGTAACAGCAGTACAGTGGTAAAGATCTTAAGAAGATGTTTCAGAAATTAAGCAATGATTCTATTTTATGTGCCTGTGCATTGTTTGCTGATCGAAAGAATGTTTTCTACTTATGGACTCGTACATTCAGATAACAGATAACTTGGCAGTGACAAAGCAGCTAAACTAGTATCGAAGATCGTTGCTCTTGACATAGCCGAAGCTTGCGATCAGTTTCATACGCTTCATGATGGGTTTCTTAACAAACTTACTTCTTACGGTCTTACACCTAAGCTTTGCTCTTGGCTCTTCAGTTTCCTTTCTAATCGACGTATATCAGTTATTGTAAATGGTTATTCTTCCAGCTTCTACCAGGTTAATGCTGGGGTGCCCCAAGGCTCACTAATGGCACCCACTCTGTTTCTTTTACACATTAACGATCTTCTATCTTCCACAATCAATCCCATTCATAGTTTTACTAACGATAGTACCCTCCACTCTAACATTCAATTTCTCAAACCAGTCAATAAGCCTGATTTGGACATCAAGCGTAGGACAATGCGGATGTCTCTCTCACAAGACCTCAAACTTATCCTGGATTGGGGCGCCAAAAATAGTTTTTAATTTAATGCCTCCAAAACACAGTCATATTCGCTGTCGCCAAAAAAATCTGCCAATGCTCATCTGTTGTGTATGAGCGGCCAAGTTCTGCAGACCAAAGAGTCATTTAATTTTGTCGACGTTACTTTTGAGAATAACCTTAGCTAAAGCTAAAGCTTTTTGTTTAAATTAAGTATTTTTTTGTATTAACAAGGTTTTTTTATTTTTTTTTTCAAGTTTTATTTTTGTAATAACCAGATTTTTTTCGATTATTATATTAAAATAATAAATAACCTCACATAAAAATGCGTCTGGGTTTTATTTTTCATATGAACAAATACATTTTAAGTGTTTTGAAATTTTAGAACTCTTTTTTTAAATTAATCAGGCTTTAAAAAAAAATCATACTGACTAAAATCATGATTTTAATCAATTGATTTTAATCATCTCAACCCTGGCCACTGTTAAAGCTCTATATTTATTTTAAGAAGTATGCACCCCATGTCACTAAATACTGAATATGACTGAAATACTTCGCCCTGTATCTTTGTAAACTTATTTAATTTTTATGTATAATCACACCCTTAAATATTCGCATATTATTGAGGAACATCCTGTAGAGATTTTTTTACTTTAAAAAATAATTATATTTAATATAATAAAATAATCAAACATACCTACATCATTTTTCCACTTAATATCCTGCGTTATAAACGTATTTTCCCAGATAACCAGAACTTTAATCTCCCAAGACCATGTTTATTACCTTCAACGAGTTCACGTCCTTCGTTGGATTCCTTATTCCAGTTAAAACCCCATTTGTGGAATAATAAAAGTATTTTTTTTAAGTGCTTATTTTTTTTACTTATAGAATAAATATTTCAATTATGTTTATGTTAACATTGATTACTACAGTACTCACAAGGTGGCATGGTTAAGTTTTCATGGGTCTTTATGCTCGAACAGTTTCTAAACATCCCAGTACCTCTGCAAAGAATTAAAATTTCTTAAAAAAGTATAGTAAGCCTGAAAATGTTGTTTTATTAGAATTGGAATATTTAGAAAATAACTTTAGCATTAGTTTCTTCTTTACTTTAGATGGAAAACAACAAGCAAAAGTATAAATCTGAGTGTTCAAAGGTATGAAACAAGCTTTTATAAACTTTTATCTAAATACATTTGTGTTTACATATATTGTTCTATTTCAGTAAACATTAAAAAAAAAAAGTTTAAAAAATACATTTATACTTGCTCTTCAGGCCCCTGAAAGTAATGCTTGGATTAACACACTTCCATCTTAGACCTTGGGAAATTTGTTAGATTTCAAACATTCCATATTACCATCGCTCTCAGACTTGGCCTGCCTGTGTGTGGAGAGCACACCTGCGTTTGCGGCGAAAATGCTGATATTTATGGTCTACATGGGTTAAGCTGCAAAAAAAGCGCAGGGCGTTCTTCTAGACACAGTCAGATAAATGACATTATCAAGAGAGCTCTGATTTTAGCTGAAAATCCTTCTGTGTTAGAGCCTCTTGGAGTTTGCAGAAGCGATGGAAAACGGGTAGATGGAATGACTTTAATTCCCTGGAAATATCGAAAACAATAACTTTGGGACGTTACGTGCAGCCATACACTTGCAAAATCCTATTTGGACAAAACTTCTAATTTTGTAGGTGCGGCTGCTCGTCTTACCGAGAATAAAAAACATCTAAAATATAAAATGCTTGCAGAACGCTTTATCTTCATTCCTTTTGCTGTTGAAACTTGTGGTCCTTTGGGTGATGAGGCTAAGGGGTTTTATTAATGAAATTTGCAAAAAAATACAATGCAAAAAATCTCGAAGTTTCATTATCCAAAGAATTGGTTTAGCTGTGCAACGGGGTAATGCAGCATCGGTACTAGGTACAATCCAGGAAGACCTTGGACTTGATGAAGTTTATAATTTTTAAATATAGATTTAGTTATTTATTTAATTTTAGAATATTGTTATTTGGTATTTATAACATTATATATTTTAATTTATTTTATTTATACATTTAATGTAGAACAATGTATCTAAGAAAAATAAAAGATGTTTAGAGTTACCTTTTATAACAATTTTATTCAAAAATACAAAAATTTTAAGCCTTTAAAAATGAATTTACTTAAAGAAAATTAAATTACTGAATACTCATATAGTTATATTTTTTAATGTGCCGAAAAGTAAAATATTAATAAAAAACTTGTCGAAAACTCAATTTTTCAATTTTTTATGACTAAAAATAGATGGGTCCACCAGATCAATAACCATAGCATTCTCATGTACAGTAACGGCAATTAAATCTTGGGCAATTCTTTTTTCCTTTCATAAAATAGGCTTATGCCACCTTCTACTGAATATAAATACCTGTTAAAAAACCTAATAAAGAAGCAGGTGTCCGGTTTTAGTGTTTAATAATATTTTTTTTAAATGCCAAACTTAACTTTGGATCAAAAAGTATTAATTATTCATTATACTGAGCAGAGACTTTCGCCAGAAGGGGTTGTGGTGGAAGAGCTTAACATCCTAAAGAGTACTATTCATTTTGTTAAAAAAATGGCAGGAAACACACTCCTTTGAGAGAAGAGCTGGAAGTGATCGGCCCAAACTATCGAATCAAGAACAAGACAATACCTTAGTTAATTTTTTTGAAAACCAACCATTTAAAGCTGTAGCTACAGCAAAAACATAAAGCAATTTTCCAGCATCGGTTAGAACGGAACGGCGAAGAATAAGGCAAATATCCGAATTGCGCTGCCACCCGGCAGCCTAGAAACCGTTTTTAACAAATGAAAATAAAGAACAACGCATTGAATTTGCTTTACAATTTTAATTGGAACCTCCGATTTTTTGGGAAAATATAATATTCACCGATGAACAAGTGCTTCAGTTGTGTTACAATGGGATACTTAAGGTATACAGGCCGCAAGGAATACGATTTGATGAAAAATATACCCAAAAGGATAACAGTAGTCGGCGATTTTCGGTAAATTTTGGGGAAAGGTTCAATGCGGAGGTATATATAGATCTACTACAGAATATCATGCTTCCGTCTGTACTGGATCGATTTTCGGACAGAAACTTTATCTTTCAGCAAGATAACAAGACATACGGCCCGGCAAGTCGATGAATGGATGGAAGAGCAGCGTATAAGGGTTTTACCGTGGCCCGCACGTAGTCCGGATTTAAATGTTATGGAAAATGTTTGGGGCTTATTAGTTAAAAAAATAAATAGGGAAACTAAGTTTAGGCCGCAAAATGTAAAAAAACTTAAGAATAAAATTTTAGAGGCGTGAAATGAGTTACGAGGAAATGCGGACTATGCCCAGGCTTTGGTCCATTCGATGCCTGGAAGGCTAAACTCTGTCTTAGAAAAAAACTTAGCCGCAATAAAATATTAAATTTGTTTGGAAGGATATTTAATTTATTAAATTATTGATTAATTTATAGATTTGTTAGTTTTATAAAATACAAATATTTTCTTATGCTTTATTTATAGTAATTAAAAGTAAAACAAGGTAAAAAAGAGCGATTTCCAAAAATTGGCAGAAAAGTCAAAATTTGAAAACAATTTTTGCCCAATATTTAATGGCCGTCACTGTTCTTGTCAATGCTGGATCCAAATTGTGATCTAACCAGAACTTGATTTTTCACCCTTACCTAGGGGTAGTTTTGGTCCTAAAGGATGAATTTAAGAAGGGTATGAACTTTTTGATTAAAAATTCAGGTCCAGCGTTGACAAGTACATGAGAAATTCACAGCTGCGCTTTTGGCGTCCAAATCTCGATTTTCCACCCCTCTCTAGGGGTTTTTTTGATCTTAGAGCATGCATTTTAATAGGGTTAAATGTTTTTAATTACAAATTTAGGTCCAGCGTTGACCAGTACATGAGAATACCACAGTTGCGATTACGGCGTGCAAAACTCGATTTCCACCCCTTTCTACGAGTATTTTTGATCCTAGAGGGTGAATTTTAGTAGGGGAAAAACTTTTTTACCACAAATTTGGGTCTAGCGTTAAAAAGCACATTGAAAACCATGGTTACAATCTAACTTCCACCTGTTCTAGTTTTTGGCCTCTGGGGCCAATCCTAGACGTGTAGGGCCTTTTCTGAGACCGGATTCAGATTCAGCGTCGAAAAATACATGGGAGTATCATGGCTGACCCACTATTCTCAGCATTTGGTAGTAAAACCTTAAACCAATAGCAAGATAACCCTTAATTTATTCAATTAATAAAGACTTTTAGCTAATCTAAAACAGGTGTTTAACAAAAAAAATGGTCAAAACTTTCAAGAGAATAAAGAGATAAAGCGTGCTTTTTATCACTAAATTAGGTAAGGCTGCATTTTTTCATACTTTTTAATTATGTACACTAAATAAAAAAAAACAACCACTCTATTTTCTATAATTTGAAACATTTTTAACGAACAGTACCAAGAAAGTAAAGTAAAAGGATAAGCGGTAAATTGACAAAAACTTTATAGCTTTTTCCTAAAAGGCAGAAATAATTTCAACTAATTTGAATTTCTAAGTTACTGTTGCTTTACTCAAATTAAAAATAAACTTTAAATTTGAAGTAAACGAGAAACGCTTAAATGAAGGAAACATTTTTATTTGGAAATTTCTGTGACTCAAATCCTTTGAACTTGTTTACTTTTTCAATTTAAACTGTTTTCTTTATAAACTGAAATGCATCGCTGATGTATATCGGTTATAATATTAATTTTACTTTTACCTATAAATACTAACAAAATTGAAGGAAAAATATAAAACTATACAGGGTGTTCGGAAAATACGTGTCGATAAGTCGATTTAAGCGAACTTACCTATATCCAAAATTGCTTCATTTAGCCTGCAGAGGGCGTTAAAGATTTTTAAAAATATTGTTTTTTTCCCAATTTTTCAAAAACCTGCCAGTCGATTTTAATAATTTTTGGTGATGAGTCTTGGGCTATAATATGACGTTTGCTGTTGGTATAGTTATCGACTGAACTTTACCTAAAGTATTATAAACGTGACGTCATATGTAGTTACATCTTCTGATTTTTTATGTAATTGACTTACTGACAAATCGGATACTCTTTTCTGGTAAAACAATGTTTTTCAAAGATTATTCAACTCCTGCAAAATTTTGCTTGGATAAGTGGTTATGCCAGAAAAAATCATTTTTAATTACGTGCTCGAGCAAGATATTTTATTAATAGCAATAACAGGTTATTACTAAACATTGTTTGCTAATGTCTTTATCATGTTTTTTTGTTGCTATAGCACTGAATATTACTGTTGACAAATTGCTGTCAGAGTTTGAACATTCAGGCCACTATTTTTAACTTCAAAAATATTTTGCGATTACGTTAAATATGGATAACTATACGAACTCCGAAAAAGTTGACATGCTTTCTGATGTACGGGTTTTGCCAAGGAAATGGACGTCACGGACGGTTTACATAGAGAGATTTTTAAACAAAAATTTAAAAATAGGGGTCGTAATTAGACAATTTAACTGTTAAAAACGAACAGAAAATTTTGTTAAAAGTTAAAGGAGAACCAAGTATCAGTACACGCCGGTTAGAAAGTGAGTTGGCGGTTTCTAAAATAACCGTAAATGACATTTTAAAATAAAATTATTGCACCCGTATTCCGTCCAAACAGTTCAGGAACTTTTGCTCATTAATCCCACCCAGCGGCTCCTATTTTGCCAATTTATTCGGAACAGAAAATTCCTAGTTTAAATTTGCCAGACAAATTGAATGGAAATATTTACCTTATTTTTGCAAAACACTTTGCCAATTCTTCTGGAATATTTGCACCTTATAATTCGACAGAAACTGTGGTATATACATAATGAAGCGCCACCTCATTTTTCCGTGGCTGTTCGACGATACCTTAATGACGAATACCCTCATAGGTGAATCGAAAGGGGCGATGAAGTACCAGAAAGGAAATAATAAACACGTTTTCCGGATTAAAATGTGAATTTTTTTTGTAGGGTGCTCTTAAAGACTCCTGTAAACACGCGCGAAGAATTTGGCAACTTTTTTAAATGCAAGCAACCATCCTAATAAACCCGAGACTTTTTCAATTTATTTTCTAAAATGTGTAAATAAATGTATCAACAAAAGGTGTTCATTTTGCACATTTGCTTAATTAATGTTTTTTTTTTAATAGTTTTTTAAATTATTAATAAAATATTTGCCCAACCCCAATTAAAAATGTTTTTTTCTATAACCACTTATCCTAACAAAATTTTGCAGGATTAAAAAATCTTCCAAATACATTTTTTTATAGAAAAGTATCTGATTTGTAAATATTCAATGACATAAAAAATAAAAGATATAACTACATAGACGTCACTTTATAATACTTAGGATTAAGTACAGTCAATAACTATGCCCAAAGAAAAAGTAATTTTATAACCCAAACTCATCCCCAAAAATTATTAAAATCGATTTGCACGTTTTTGAAAAATTTAGGAAAAATCAATATTTTTAAAAAATTTTGACGCCCTTTGCAGGCTAAATAAAGCAATCTTGAATATAGATAAGTTCGCTCAAATCGACTTATTTTGACGTCCGGAGTCTGTCATCAAACGTTGTACACGTATTTTCCGGACACCCTGTATACACAGAAAACGCAAAAAAGCTAATGGTACTGTTATACAGAAAAAAATATATTTTGGACTGGATCCATTAAAATTAAATAAGTAATAAAAAAGTAATAAAAAAATAATTAATTGACTTAAAAACAAAATTAACCTAAAATTATACAGAGTAAGTCTGTAAAGTGAGACCCCCATTTATTGCTTTAAATATTCAATTTGGGAAAAAATGTATTTTTAAAAAATTATTTGGTTTTTGCTGCTCTATATTTTGCGAACAACGTTATGTATAGAGGGTGTATCAAAAAGTCCATACAAGTACAAAGGTAATTTTTTTAAATGACTCCCTATAGTTTTTGTTACATTTTTGTTTTCTGCATAAAATTCTAAATATTTCTTGTCTTACATAATATTATATCCCTATATTCAATTGTTTACGAGATATTCGCATTTAAATACAAATTTAGAATGGAAGAATCCGCTCATCTCTGAATGTTGTTTTACGTTTCCATGGGTTCAAAGGTTTTTGTAAAGTGACAAAATAGCCATAGTAATAATTAATAAGTAAATAGATATCACATGACTAGTAGAAATAGGTTATGTATACAGGGTGTATCAAAAAGTCCGTACAAGGACAAAGTTCATTTTTTTAAATGACTCCCTGTATTTTTTGTTACATTTTTGTTTTTTGCATATTTTTTATTTAACATATCATATCCGTATATTCAATTGTTTACGAGATTTTTGCATTTAAATACAAATTTAGAAGGAAAAAATCCGCTCATTTTTAATGTTGTTTTACGTTTCTATGGTTTAGCGGTTTTTAGAGGGTGGCATAATAACCATTGTAACTAGCTAAAAATGTTTAAACGACAGTTTTTTTTTTAAGCTTGAGCCTATTTTTACTAGTCATGTGATATCTATTTACTTATTAATTATTACTATGGCTATTTTGTCACTTTACAAAAACCTTTGAACCCATGGAAACGTAAAACAACATTCAGAGATGAGGTTCTTCCATTCTAAATTTGTTTTAAATGCGAATATCTTGTAAACAATTGAATATAAAGGGGTATGTATTTTAATTAAAAAATATCTAGAATTTTATGAAAACAAAAATGTAACAAAAAATAAATCATTTAAAAAATTACCTTTTACCTTATGGACTTTTTGATACACCCTATATACATAACGTTGTTCGCAAAATATAGAGCAGCAAAAACCAAAATATTTTTATATAAAACATTTTTTCCCAATTTAAATATTTAAAGCAATAAACGTGGGGTCTCACTTCACAGACTTATCCTGTATAATATGTATTTTTTTTATTTACACTAAATTAACAAAGAAAAACAAAGGTACGAAACAAATTATATTTTGTATATAAGTTTGTTTTACTTAATTAATTGAACATTTTAAAATAATTTTTGGATGGATCGGAGTATACTTACTTGTACCAAAAAATATTGTTATTTGCGAAATTTTTTACCAAAATCACTTTTTTGCTTATATTTTCTTTATTACTTATTTTAATAAAAATATATAAATAACCTTTATGTTTTACCTATATATTATTGATCTATAATACCTTAAGAAACGGAATATGTTATGATAGCAATAATACCTGCTATCACACCTAGGGATTATAAGCGGGCATTATGATAATGCCCGCATAATGCCTAATCGCTAATATGGAAATTTTATTGCTTACCCAATTTTATTTCTCTCACAATAAAGATCAAGTTTATACAAAAAATAATTTTTTTTTTTAAACAATACTAAAAATTAAACTTTATTTCCAAAATAAAAATTACAATTTTGAAATGTCCCGGAAAATACCCCATCCCATATAGAATGGTCGGTGTTTTTTGTGATGGTAGCAGCGGTGGTAGCACTAACGCTATTTTGTATAGAAGAACAGTCCATTAAAGAATTTTCAATAGTCGATACGGAATTAACCTCGGAATTAACTGAATTGGCAATCATTTTGGAAACTTTGTTTTTGGATAAAATATTTTTCTATATATCCTTCAGCTATGAAAGCTTTTCCATTTCCCATGTTGTTTTAGCGTTTCAAACGAAGCACCTGCCTCAACAAGAAAAGGGTTGAGATGTGCGACGAAACAGTGGCCGGTGTAAGCTTCGCATTATCCAGTTTTAAAAATTTTGCGATCAATGTTGGGACCCCTTCCTGGTATTTTTTCCAATGGGTTGTACTGTACATCGACCCTTTCTATAGGTAAGAAAGAATTTCGCCTTTATTCCAGCTGGTCTTAATTTGTGTACTTTTTTATTAAATTTAAAGCGCCTAAATCTTCTTCAATGATAGTAAAACTTTTTGAAGTTGAAGTTTTAGTTTCTGGTACCTTTTAACCAAGACTGTTCCTCTATCTTCAATGTCATCAATTCTTTTTGGGCCAACTCATCTGTCTTAAACCTCCAAAACACCCATTACCAATATGACTTTGTACCAAATAGATATCATCAGGAGCCTTCTTAATAAATTTTAATATTTGTTCTCCTTCCAAAACTTTAGACTTCTTCGGGACGTATCCTTTCGACTTAACTTTTAAAAAGATATGAGACGATGGTATTGCGAAATGTCTATTTTTCATAGACCATCAACGTAAACCTTAGGGTGGAATACTTGGCCAAGAGAGTTCGGACGAATTTTTCCGACTAAAAATAATAAAGTTTGTTAAACATATGCATTAAAATAAAATCAATAACTTACCAGTTACTTGATTTAACTGGCAAAAGATTTTCGGTCGCTTTTATGGCCTTTTTTCTTATATTTTGTGGAATTTCTTCCATTTTGAGCAAATCGTTAAATAAAAATGCCAACTGACTAACTGACAGAAAAACATCAAAGTCAAACTTAACACCAGTCATTATCTACTTACGTATACAGGTACAGGTGCAACTTATTTTTTATATTGCGAATAAATAATGTAATTAGTCATTGAAAAACTCTTTTTTGGGTAAAACATAAAGCATTGTATGCACCACGGGCTTTATTTCGACCTTCAGGGCATTATAGTCCCAGTAACGCCCTTGATACATAAATAGCTATTTATATAAAGCTTATTAAAAGGCATATTCTTTGTTTTATACATTTTTTCGTAGCTCTTTTAGTTTTTGAGGTATTTGCGTTTTTATTTTAAATTTAAATCGTTAGTATCTAAAAAATTAAAAGAGCTACAAAATACTTTATATGACCATTTATTTTTATTTTATATTTTTTTTCTTAGTTTTTAGTCATATTAAAAAAAACGGTTTTTTACGATTATTCCTAGGTGAAAAAAATGCAATTTGAACCCGCAGTGCGGCTTAGAATTGACTATAGGCAACTTTGCTGTAATTTATTTTATTTTTATGTATTATTTATAAAACTTGGGATTAAAAAAGATAGCTATATATTAACAGAAACATAATTTGCCGTTTTAAAATAAAAAAAAATAAATTAAGTGACTAACGTTCTGATACTCCCGCAAGAATTTAAATGCGGAATTGCGGCTAAGGCAATTTCTCTGGTTCTGAAAATAAAATATGATATCAAATTTAAAGCTCCCTCGTATAAAGTAATCTCGAAAAGGTATTTTGTCAGCGTAACAACACCAACCTCTTATGGGGGAAGTAATAAGGGATCAACATTAATTAATATACCTTTTTCATTTACAAAGATTAATTCAAACTTGACAACACGCCAGATTTTCATGTATACACAGCAAAAATTTCATATTTATAATTTACAAATTTCAGCCGAAAACTTCTACCTCAAACATGTTCTGAATAAGGTTCTTTTGTATCGCCCGCCCCAACAAAATTAATTTTCATATCTCTTTGAGGCGACCTCGAAAACTTTGCCTGAAAAATTTATTAGAGGAAACTTATCTGTACTTATATCGCCACAAAACCGCCTTTGCGGTGTTGCGAAACTTTGCGGAAAATCATAATCTAGGGAATTCTAGAACTTGTATGGTGTAGAATTATTTTGAGCTGGCGAAAACTTAAGTTTAAGTTAATGTATAAATAATTAATAAATAGCAACTTTAGAAACCATGTTTAGTTTAAATATATTAGCAGAAACTTGCCAAAACTTGGGGTAGAATAAATTTAAAAAGCCCTATTAGGATAATCGTTACTTGTTACCTTCGAGTATATACTACTGGAGGTACACCAACTAACTACAGTTCCGTTAAAATACAAAACACTATTAGATCTTAAGTAACCAAAACAAAACCAAGCAATATAAACGAAAACACAAAAAATGTTGTTTATAAGATCCCTTGTGAATGTAATAAATTTTATACAGATGAGCCGAGACCATTAGACAATCGCATAAAAGAACAAAGAACATACATTAAAAACACAAAATTTTACAAATAAAAATCTTAAAAATTTAATAAAATAATAATAAATAAATTTTTAAATATTTTAAAATAATTTTAAAAAAAAATAATAAAAAAAGTATTATATTATTAAATAAAATAAATTTAATTTATATGTTTAAACTAAATAATACATGGTTACCCATGCTTAATACCAAAGTAATTTAAGGTGAACTTATAATCAATTACCACACCAACCTTTTTTGTCCTTCTTAAAATTATAAATATACCATTCAAATCAAACTAATTTTTCATTTATGACAAAAAGTCATAAATATAAAAAAAAACTTCCTAGAAGTTTCTAAATTTTTGACCAAAATAAAGTTTTAATATCTATTCTATTTTTTATTTAAATTCATCTTAATTATGGTGGCAGGGTTAGGTTAGGTTTAAAGTGAGTGTGTATATCACCCTACAACCGCGACTGGTCGGTCTATTGTGGCTCACATCCTTTTATTTTTTTTACCCTTTTATTTCCCCCACCAGGTCCAGACTTCTTATAAATCTGATGATCCTGTTGGGAGAGAGATCTTTACCTCCCCGGCAACAAGGTTCATTGCGAGGGTTGCGAATCAGTCGTGCCATTTTTGGGCACGAAACAGTATGTGTTCTGCCGATTATCCCCTTCCATGCACATGCGGCATTCGGTGTCTTCCGCTGGGCCGATCTTGTGCATGTGGTATTTTTTTCGAGTGTCCCGTTTACTGTCTCACTAGAGCTTTAAGGTGTCCCCCGAGGCCAGTAGTTTTAGGTACATTTTTGGGTTGGTGGGCTTATAAAGGCCTTCGAGTGTCGGCAATCCAGCCAGTACCGAAGATTTTTTTTTTGTGTCCCAGCTGATAGAACTGCTTAGCAATTCTATAAGATATCCATAGGGTTTCCCGGGCCCCCAAATTTGTCTTTGCCCCCCTTGGCAAGGGGGTTGCGGATTTATTACCCTTTAGGCCGGTATGTCCAGGATTAAATAGGGTAACCTTGTTGCTTTAACCCAGTTTGGCCCGCGCATTCTGCAATTCCAGACGGTTTTGAATTGCACCGGCTGGATTTAACAGCCCTTTAAAGCTCCTGACCATCGGAGAATATTTTTAAACCCTTTTACGGGGAGTGCCGATCAACCAGCGTTCTAGTCCACATCTCAATAGCAAATACCTCCATTTAAAATATGGTTGCGAGAGTGCCAGGGAAAAGGGAAAAATTGCCCCCGGGCCCCGTCCATATATCCCAGCTCCAACACCGTCCTTGGTTTTAAGGGCCCTCGGTGTACCACCAAAGTCAGCCCGAGCAGGCCCGGGCGTTTTCCATCCTCCCTTTATGGGGCCGTGAGTCGGTTCCCGTAGGCATTATGCTGAGAGCATTTCCAGTCTGTACAGGTCAGGGAAATCCGAGAAGACTGGTTCCCCCATATGACACGCCCGCGGTTTTTTACTGACCGCTTGATAGAGTCTGTGGGGTTTCCAAACCTTTCTCCTCTCCAAAAAAATGCAAAGGAGACAGTCTCAGGAGGGCTTTAGCCGCCGTTGGTGTATTGTGTCTCTGTAGGCTAGATACTTTGCTTATGGTTTACGTTTAAAAACTTGGGCATGCCCCAGGATTTACCACAAATCCTGCGGCATGTCCAGAAAGATAGGCTCGCCTTAATGGTGGCAGACTCGCCACCAAAACGTAGACAAGTTTTTTGAGTTTTCTGGGAAATTTTTAAAAATCCATATCTTTTTAATAAAACGGTTAAAAAATTAAGTTTTGTTTATTTTCTATTGCTTTAATTAAAATTGCATTAGTTTTTAAAAAATATCGTAAGAACCGTTTTCAAGATATTCCAAAATGAATGCATGGCTTTCATACATGACAGATATTAACAATGTTAATTATAAAATTTAAAACCTTTTACAGGATAAAAAAAAGGGGTTTTTTTAATAAAAGCATTTTTTT
>JAHBCN010014880.1:0-12500 GCA_019359885.1 Listronotus oregonensis
ACAGTTAAGTGTCTTTTAAGGTTGTGTAAAAATAAGTATGTAACACATTATGTTATGCTTATCCACTGACAGCTTTTGCCAAATAAGTGTTGTGCCATGAGTATCATAATTGTCGGTATCAAACACAAATTAATATACAATTGCCAACAAATACATAATGGCATAATATTTTATATGGAGGAAAAGTGATACTTTTCATGTCGCGCTTATGTTTAATGGTAATAGACAGCAAGCCATGAAAAGTAACTTTTCCTCCAAATAAAATATACTGTTTTTCTTCAAACGTCGACAAATTAATGGAAAAACATCTCATTTTAATAATAATGATTATTAAAGATAACTGGGTTCGCAAGACGGCTTAGACCGGCGTCGGTGAATAGTTGCTATAGTAATGTAACATAAAACTGTCAGTGGCCACTGTCAACAATATTTTTTTTAAATTGCTTCTCCGATTGCGTCTTAATTCCGTATTGGTAAGCAGTGATTAAGTAAGTTGGATTAAATAATTACCAATTTGTTCAATTGAGTAATAAATACAAATTTTAGTTTTGTTTTTAGTTTAATAAATATTAAGTTGTTGACGCTTGTTTTGTTGTTTGTTTGTATCTACGTTGCTATGATAATACTGTTTCCTCCGCCGGCGGAAAAGTGAAAAGTAAAGCTCCGGTAAAACTTCGCGATCGCCTACACAGTTAAGTAACGTTTGAAGAAAAAAAATTTTAAACCTAATTTTTGGTATAAATTTCACAAAATTCTCTTATGTGAAAAACGGCTCTTTAGGTACGTATATGTGCTACTCCGTGTCCCTGTGCTACAAGTAAATACTTATTTTAGGTTATTGTATAAAATAATTTTAGTTTTACTCTTAAAATTTAGCAGATTCTTAGAAGCATTTCATAAAACTTAATTAAAAAAAATACTTTTCATTTGTTTAATTACCATTATACACTCAAAGCGGTGACCAATTTGTCATCGAAACGTTAATTTTTTTAAATGAGTGGGACTTATGCACGACGTACAGGGCATTCATATACCCAGAAAGCAATCCCTTTTGGCGACTCCAAAATAGTGTTTCTTAATATATGAACATATCCTTTGTTCTATAATATATAATTTTGTAGGCATCATGTATATCACACATACTTACATAACATTAAGCATTGTAAATATCCTCATACCTGAAACAATAAATTAAAATTAATTATAACACATTGGTTAGGATAAAAATATAAATTGTTTGTAACATAAATTTAGGTTTAAAATATGTACATTTTAACTTTTTAAAAATATTGTAGCTATAGCCAATAATTATGTTTTAGTAGAAGGTGCTTTTGACAAGTCAAACTGACATTGTGCAAGGAAAGTTAGACTAGAAGAAAGGTAAAAAATCTTAATATTTTAAAGGAATTTTGTAGCTTTCCTCGAGGTAAAATATTTTTTATTTTATTTTAATAACATTTTTTTTTTGTATAGTTTTTATAAATTTATTTTTAAGGTTTTAATATAATTTTTATAAATTAAAGCAATTAAAAAGCTACTTTCTTTTTTTTATACAGTGATTAATGACAATTTAAACGAAATATATTATTTCTAATATTTTCTTTAATTAATGACACAATTTAAACTATTTTGACATTTTTTTTACACTTTTGACAATTTATCAGGCTATTAGTGATAATTCATGTAATTTTTTTACCATTACGTGGCGCGGATCTAGCCCTCAAAAAAGATTGTGGACACAGCCACCCAAAAATAGGCAAAGTGAGACTTACCTACGTTTTGAACGATTTTTTAATTGGATATTTTTTACATCTTTAAATGATTACATTGATTACAAACCAAAATAAACATCATTTTACATCAAATAACTTTATCAGAAACTGGCGACATGTCCCGGCTTCACACGAGTGGACATTTATTTTTTATAGCTTGTTACTCACAATCAGTAAAGATGTAGTATTTTAACGGTAAAAATAATTTTGAAATGGGTTCAGTGGTTTTTGAGTATATTTTTTACAAACATCCAAAAATACAAATCTTTTAATCTTTGTAATATTATAGTATAGTATACAGGGTGTTAGCGAAATTGACAGAAACCTTCATACCATGGTATGAAATCTATGCCCTAAGTCCATGGAATAAAAAAGAAATTTCTACTTCCCATACAAAGTTAGAATCCACAGCAGCGGCTTTGTATATAAAGTCAAGTTTTTTTATTTTTATCTCCGGTAGGCATAACGTTTCTTTGGAAAGCTTGAATTTATAATTTATTTATTTATCTATACAGTATAGGTACATTCTTAAATTACAAATTTAAGCTTGATATAAAGATTATCGGGGCTAGTTCTCTTCAATATTTAATTTTAATTTGTAATTTAAGAATTTATCTATAATACATACTATAGATAAATGTTTAAATTACAAATTTCAGCTTACGCTTCTTTTTTGCGAAATAGTTATTTTCCTAATAAGTGCGCAAAGTTTAAAGCTTATCCGAACTCCGCTTCGCGTCGTTCGTCTAACTGCTTTGGCGTGCGGAAAAGTCACTTTGCGCAAGTATTAGGAACAATACTTTTTCTACTTTCGAATATTTTTTCCACGAGCGTTTTATTAAAGAATATGATTATTAGAAATATACGAATATTTCAGTAAAAATTAAAAATCCAAAGTAAGTAACTAAATTTTTATTTTAACTGATTATAAAAAAAAACTATTATTAATTATTATTAACAATATTAATGTTAAAAGTACAATTAGTTGCATGTTGAAGGTTTATGGCCGATTTCAAATGATTTCTTAGGACAGGTTCGCTGCTCGATGTTAAGACGAAATCTTGTCTTTTAGCTGATTGAACAGCGTCTGTGGAACAGGACATTTCATCTGGCTTCTTAAGAGTTTTTGGCTTGTTGCAGGTTAATTTTTTTTTTACTTAACCCCTTTTTGTAGCCTGTTGATTCTTCAATATATCCCTCGGCTACCGTTGTCGATTTCCAACCGCCTAACCGCTATATATCTATGAGTCTTTTTCCGGAATTTGCAAGTAACGTTGCAGAAGATCGCCGGAAGCTGTGGCAGGTATATAGCTCTGGATTCGGCAATTTTAAAAATGCTGCTATCTTAGAAGGCATCTTCCCAAATGTATTGATCCCAACGCATTGTTGTGTGCAAATTCCCCTTTTAAAATATACGAAAAACCGTTGATGTGTTGTCAGTGGCCGTTATGCTGTATACTTCCGATATAAGAACAAATACTTTCCGTCGTTGATCTCTTTAGACAGGACGAAAGTACATGAGGTATAGTTTTTTGCGTCTGGAATCTTCACAACAATTAGGTTGCCTTTCTCCTCGATGTCGGATGTTTTCATTTTTGCGAGTTCTTCTCGTCTGCAGGCGCCAGCAAGTCCGAAAATGGTCGCAATTTTTATCAAAAGATATATTTCATCAGGTGCTTCATTAATAAATGTAGATATTTCTTCTTTTAAAAAATTCTTTGATTTTTTATTGTTTGAAAAATATTAAAATGATAATAAAAAAAATTGATATGGGTTATTTACTAAGCGCCAAATGTATCTAAAATTCAATAAAGGACAATAAAAGAATATGTAGAACCCTTTTTTTAATATTATTTCATCCAAAAGTTATTAATACATTAAAAAATCGACCATAAATACGGCAAATATGCACAACGAAAATGCGTGCGCAAGGAGTTTCCGTGCGCAAAGTTGAACTTTGCGCACGCAAGTAGAAAAACATTATTTCGACGACATCCAGGTGCAAATCTCTGTGTATATTTAAGAGAGTTAGCATCGATTTGGTCATCCACAGTCGCTATTCATTTAAAACTGTAGATTCATTATCGCTAATGAACTGGCAGTACATGTGAAACGCTTTTTTCCTTTTACAATATCGATATCCAAATTCCTGTTAATTGGGATAGGTATAAAAACTCCCAAATGAAAGAGAGGAAATAGAGGTATGTATACTGTCATCATAATTGGACCTGTTTGTTAGCCTTGTACGTGGAAATTTTAATGGAACATCCAACTGTTTTGCTTGTTCTTGCAGCGGCGGCGGCTTGGAAGTTTTAGTGGAACGGCTGCGTTCCAAATCACACACGATTTTTTTTAAGTCAAGTCAGTCGTAGCGTTTTTATCATCAGCCTATCGATCTCAATAGACCGTGAAAGTGAGACTTTACCGGTTACAACTAGTGAATTAGGGTTGTGGGAGTGCCCACAGTGCCCACAACGGTGGATCCGCACCTGATCGGAGCCCTACTGGGTCTACCGTCAAAATTAAATGTCTATTCGCTTAACGATGACATAGATGCAATTTACCCATCTCACGGGTGGCACATCAAAGTGGTTGTCTTCTTTAACATGGTTTAATTAATAAGTAAATTACACTTTCCTATGTACCAAGGCAGTAGAGAATGTTTTCAATATTCTTACTATCTACTTACATACTTTAATTAAAGTCAGATAACTTTTTTTTTTTCTTTTAGGTAAACTCTTTTTTTCTGTATTATTTACTCTACACTCGATACTGCCCCTGTAACGAGTCTTGTGATACGGGTAAAACGCGTCTAGGAAGAGAGTCATACTGAATTATACAGAGAATAGATTGTCTTCTTTTAACTGTCTTTATGGTATACCACGAAAGGTTGTGATTAGTTTTGGTTAACTACAACACTATTAGTTAAATATTTTGAGCCAGCAGATATCGAGATGCGGTTTTTTGCGTTTTGCGTTGTGTTCAGGAAGGTCCCAGAAAACGACTCTAGGAAGTCTGGTTTATGCATTTTTTTAAAAATGCCTTCTGGGCCGGAAAATGCATTTTCCAATTGCATCATTACTTGCACCATTATAGGAACGACTGCAAACTCGGAAAATCGTTTGGAACTCGTTACTTGGGGGGTTTTCGGAACTGCCGAACTCGATTCTGGCATTAGAATTACCCGGGTGCTCGGGGTGGCTCTGTGGGGGTGTCCGGGGGTGAATTGGGGAGAAATGGCGGTGCCGGAAAATCGCTCCAAACTCGTTACTCGGGAGTTTTCGGAACTGCCGAACTCGATTCTGCATTAGAATTCCGGGTTGCTTGTGAGGTCCGGGTAGATGCAGCGTGCCTGAAAATCGCTCCAAACTTGTTAATCGGGGGTTTTCGGGGACGCCAAATTCATTTATAGCACTAGATTTCCCCGAAGGCGCTCGGAGGTTCCCCTGCGGGGTTGTCTGGGGGAGGGATTGCAGTGTCCATCAAAATATAAATAATAATATAATATAAAATATACTTAAATAAATAAAAAACAGTAAATCAATAATATTTTTGCTTTCAATGGAAAACAGAAAAGTTTCTTATTGATAAAGCAATTATTTGTCAACAAGAAACTATAAATGATTTTGTTTTTTTTTCAAGTTTTTAAAGTTTTTTCGAATTAATTATTAATTATAAATAATGTTATGTTTGGTTTTTATGGAAATATATTTTGATTTTGTAAACAAAAATTAAAAATATGTTTTGATTTTGTAAAAAAAAAATGCCTGTAAAAGTTATGTAATTGTTGGTTAATTTGGTACATTTTAAAACATTACCCTGGCAACATTGTCCCGCGAGTTTGGAGCGATTATCGGGCATGTTGCCATTTCTCCCCCAATTCACCCCCGGACACCCCACCACACCCTACGGGTAATTCTAATGCCAGAATCGAGTTCGACAGCCTCGAAAACCCCCGAGTTACGAGTTTGTAGCGATTTTCAGGCATGCTGCCATTTCTCCCCCAATTCACCCCCGGACACCCCACCACACCCTACGGGTAATTCTAATGCCAGAATCGAGTTCGACAGCCTCGAAAACCCCCGAGTTACGAGTTTGTAGCGATTTTCAGGCATGCTGCCATTTCTCCCCCAATTCACCCCCGGACACCCCCACAGAGCAAGGTAATTCTAATGCCAGAATCGAGTTCGGCAGTTCCAAAAACTCCCCGAGTAACGATTTCCAAGCGATTTTTCCGAGTTTGCAGTCGTTCCTATAATAGTGCAAGTAATGATGCAATTGGAAAATGCATTTTCCGGCCTAGAAGGCATTTTTCAAAAACTGCATGAACCAGACTTCCTAGAGTCGTTTTCTGGGACCTTCCCGAACACAACGCAAAAAACCGCATCTCGATATCTGCTGGCTCAAAATATTTCCGCTATTTTTTCTAACTTTCCTGGACTATAAACAAAAATCAAATTAAAAAAAAAGCCTCATATTGCATAATAAGGTAGAACTTCCTTGGTCATTATTGCAACGTTGACATATTTGGCGACTTGTTTGACAAAATAAAAAATAACTATTTTTGGATTTAATATCCTACTAAAGACAATATTTAGCCTATAAGTAGACCGCTTGTTTTTCCTGTTATTTACTATTTTGCACAAATTTAGCTTACATTTGCGTCTAGATTTTGATGAGTGTAAAAAATAAATAAAAAAAAAGCGGTAAAGGCATTTCCCTTCTAAATTTATTCAACTTACCACCCGGTCTTGTTTCTAATTATTTGGCGTTACCTTTTTTTTCTCAAATACCCACCCTTGTCCTGATGTCTTTCGATATATTTTAAATTTCTTTTTACTATCTCCTCAAAAAAGGATTGAAAAAAGTTACAAAATAGGAATTTAAAATATATCGAAATACACCAGAAAAAGACTGGAAAAATATTTAAAAAGGGAAAAACGCAAAAAATGAGACAGGCGGGGAAAGTAAATTTAATAGGAAAATGCCGCTTTTTTAATTCATTTTTTACAATTATACACAATTTAAAGACGCAAAAGTCATTAACTAAATATAGGCTAAATTTGTGCAATATTTTATGCGCACTGTATTATATCTATGTAAATGTTTAAACCCGATGGTGTATTATCCTACTCCAAGCTATTTAATTTTTCTCTAGACCCTCACTTGTGCAAGGAAACCAGCAAAGGTTAAACAAACCTTGAAATTACTATTTTATTAGATTTGGACTCTCTGTGCCTCTCCATGCTCTATTATCCTTCACGTTATTTTTGGGATTTGGGAGAGTTTAAAGAACATAATAAGGTTTGAAATCATAAAAGAAGGGTTTGTAATCCCTACATGAACATTAGGGTAAAGCAATTTCGGAAAACAAATTTTCGTTTTTCTATATAGAATAATGTTTGAAAGAAAAAATAACATAATATATAATATATATATATATATATATATATATATATATATATATATATATATATATATATATATATATATTTTTATATATATTTTTTTTTTTTTGTGTGTGTGTGTCTTTTATGGAATTTTTAAATTTTTTAAATGTACTTGATTAAAAAAAAATCTACTTAACTTATTTGGTCGACTGTAGCCAGTTGTACCTCGTAAATTTTTAATCGTTCAACGATTATTATCAACATGAGGCGAGTTTGGCGATTTTTTTACCCTCTCCCCATTGGTAAGATGTCGTGAGATTTGGCTTGACAACCCCCCTCAACTCACATAACACAACACACTCAAAATGCATATTTTTAGTGTAAATAGGTTAATCTGTGCTTGATTGCGTTAAATTTATAAAAAAAAAACATAATTTGCCTAATTATTTTTGTTTAAGACTTCTAAAATGTAGTCACAGTGAGAAAATATTATTTTACAAGATTAGCATAGTATTTTAGCTTGTGTAGGATTAACTTTATTTTAGTGGAAAAACATGTTTTACTTATTTTAACCCAGTTTCTTGCAATTTTACATGATGTTTGCCGAGAACCTCGTGAGATTAGACGAAATTCGGCTCGACGACCTCCCCCCCCAGTAAGTTAGTTTCGAATTTTTACATATTTTTTGTTTTAAGAGTGATTTGTTTATTTATTTAGTTTTAACTGTGCCTAAAGTTTCACGTAGTTTTTACAAAACTTTAAGTTTTGGTCCGCAAATTACGAAAAACATGGTTTTCAATTTTGGTTTATCTGTTGGTCTCTCTGTGTGAGCGCCATAATTTCCAAACGGAATCCATATATAATTTGCTAATGTGGATATATTTATATGTAGGTAGGTATAAATATTTATTTGTCTGTCCACGTGATTCTGAAGTTATGGCTTCAGCTAAAATCATGAAATTTGGCACAGTGGTAGTCTTTAGCAGTGGCTAGAACCCAACGAAGCCCGTTTTTGAATTTCGCCCCGGACAAAAATAGGAGCAAAAAGTGTTTTTACCGTTAGCCGTACGGAAGGCGTCTTACGGAGAAGGCTACTTAATATTGTCTCTCGCCTGGCGGAGACAGGCTTTTTCATCTAGTACAGTTATATGGGGAAACAAAAGTTTTGATATGCCTAATTTAAATCCAACGTTCGATTAGTGATGCGACTAGAGCCCTGTTTTTACTCGAGTCATTCGAGTGAATTTGTCAAACTCGAACTCGATTGAAAAAAATGTTACTCGAGTCTTTATGCACAGGTTTAAACTTGCATCTCATAGTTCGCCGTACTTTGGTAAAAAAACATGAAATAATAAAGGTATTTGTTTAAAATTGCTAAAAAAAATCTAACTCGAATTGCAAAGTTTGCAACTCAAGTAAGATTTTACTCGAGTGACTCGAAAACTCGAGTATAACTCGAGTGAGTAAAATTGCTCGAGTGACTCAAGTCACAAAATCCTATTCGAGTCGCATCACTACGTTCAATATCCGGCCTGCCATTAGAATTTTTAAAGTAACATTTTCAGAAAAGTCAATTTTCGCAGCACTTCTGAGAAAGCCGTAAGTAGTATTATTATGAACTCAGCATATAGTCTGATCCATTAGCCATTTTCTCGATAACCGTCAAAAATAGATATAGGATATAACAGGTTTCATATCAAAAATGTCTCGTAACATTCGAATCTAAAAAAATAAACAATGTATTCTATTTAAAATATCAAAATTCACGCTACTTTTAGTTAAACAGGAAGTGTTAGTCAAATGATGTTATGTTTAAAATGGGCATTCAATGACATAATATATAACCCTAAAATAAAAAAGCAATATTTTATGTTTTTATTGAAGAATATAAAATGCTGGGTAGTGTTTTTGTTGTCACCCGTTATGTTTTGACAAGTTCTTGTATTAACTGCGTTTAACCGCTACAGAAGCTCAAAGGACTTTACAAGACTCTGTATAAAAAGAGCTAATAATAAAACATGAGAAACAATACAGTAGCATAAAGTAACAATATTTGTAGTCATATACACGTCCGTTAATAACACGTTTATGTGGTAGGCAATGTATAATAAAAATTAATTATGATCAGTTAAGGTATTTATGGTCGTCAAATTAGAGGTTATAATACTTACAAAGACCGACTATAAAATATATTTTTGCAGCTGTGAAAATATTTTTTTTTTAATCAGGTACTGGGTGTTTATATCCTGTTATTTTCTAGCTATGTTATGTATTAGCGATGGGCATATTCGGATGATTTTAATATTCGAATATTCGTATTCCGGAAGATCTTCATATTCGGAATATCATTCGACATATGAAACATTGACCGATCAACTCCAGTCGATATTCGATATATAAAGTGTAGTTCATAAGCTTGCGAAATGCGATTTACGAATTACGAATTCGCAAAATTTTGCCGCCGGTTTTTTTGGTATTTCATAGCGCTGCGACTGCGAATTTTTTAGGGATTTAGTGCTGGAACTGTTGGCAAAATGCAAGATGGAAGTATTGACAAGAGTATTAAGTAGATTGACGCTCTGTATTGACGTTTTAATTAATTTCCCTTCTTTAAAACCTTTTTGTGTTATTTATAATTAATTTTTTAACAATATTGCATCTTATGCTAGGTTTTTCAATGTGTATTGTTTTAATAAACATTTATAATGCCTTGGTCGTCAGTGGATGATAAGGATTAAGTTGAATATTTTTACTGGTGAAGGAGACGCTCTGTATTTCCCTATTTTAATACTTTTTTGTGTTATTTATAATTAATTTTTTTTAACAATATTGTATCTTATGTTAGGTTTTTCTCAGTCTCGTCAGTGGATGATAAGGATTAAGTTGAAATTTTTTACTGGTGAAGAAGGGCTATTGCATTTACTGACCTTCATAATTGCATCTTATAAGGTGGATTTATTAAAACAAACAACAACAAAAAATAGAATATACTTTATTCCCATAAGGTCTTTATACAGGCAAATAACATAAAATAAAAATAAGAAATTACATTAAAGATCACAACTTTTTTAATTTTATTTTTACTCCCCCAAAATTACAAAACTGCCCCTATGTGCTATTAAAACATTACGGAGAAGAATGACAGGGATTTTTATAAAATAAAAATAATTTAAATATATTTTTTTATAAAAATATTTTTTATATATGCAAAATATATATATATATATATATATATATATATATATATATATATATATAATATATATATATATATATATATATATATATATATATATATATATATATATATATATATATATATAATAAATAATATATATAAATATTACATGGCCCCAGGAATTAAACCGTAGTAATTTAATCTTTGAGCAACGCCAAAATCAAACGAGTATCTATATCAATACGCATGCTCGTGGTCTTCAATTTTTGCGGAATTCGCAAAATCTTAAATCAAAGTCAATTTTCCCGCTTCTCACATTTCAAATATTACGAAACGCAAAAAAAGTGACCTTAACCTCTTGGACAGCTGACATATTTTAAGTCGACCAATGAGAATCCGTCAATTTTCCCGCCCCCTAGATTTTAAATATTGCGAATCGCAAAAAACTTAAGAATAGAGAGCTCCTACAATTGACACATTTAAAATCGACCAATCAGAACAAGTTTCGCAATTCGCAAATCGCATTTCGCAAGCATATGAACTACGCTTTACGCCGAAGTCGAAGCGTTCGCTTTTGAAATAACGAATTATTCCGGATAAATCAGTTGTCGGAAGATGAAAAATGAATTATTTTCTTTCGACTTTTAATTTCAGTCCACTATTTTGATTATTGAGTCGATGTTGTGTTTGCATACGTATTCTTGTACGTTTTAAATTTGTTTTACTGTTATTGGTGGTGCGGCGAAAGTTTTGTTTTCGTTTTAATTCGTAATTATTGGTGTAGTGTATAGAATAGTATACAAGGGCCGCCAAAAAAATCGATATTTTGTGGAAAATTTCTATCCTTGATATAAATGAACCGCGAATCAAATGAACTATCATCCGATAAGTAGCGGTAATATACCCCAGCCGATTGGAATACGAATATTCAAATATTCGAAAGAAATATTCGAATCATTCGAAACATTTCTATATTCAAATATCGTTCGGAAGAACATACTGTACCATGCTTCTGCCAATCAAGATCGTTCTTAAAGGTAACGGCCACAAGGTTAAATAATTCTTTGTTCTGGACAAACGCCCGTCACATAAGAAAGCAAAAATACAATTGAGCCATTTTAAAATAATATTAAAATAAAATAACAATAAACTACAATAAAAAAGTAGCTCAATTATTACAAAAATTATGGTAAACATAGATTTAATATTTATTTATCTATTTATTCATTTATTTATAATACATTGCACTCTTGCTAGACAGTGTATGTATATTTAATAATTTATTTTTTGAGGACATTCCTTAATTATATTAGGTGTCTTTCTGTCAATTTGAACCCTTCTCTTCCCCTTGGTTAGATTTTGTAAGATGTCATCAGAACCAACCTGCCCCTAAAGTAAGATTTACTTTAATTTTTTTAAATAATTAAAATTGCAAGGAATCAGGCTCCTTATTTTTTTCTTTTTTATTTGGCCTCAAAATAATAATAAAAATATTTAGTAGCATTGAAGTTTTTTTGGTTACTCAATGAGGCACTTATAATATGTGAAAAAATTAATAATTTTCTTATTGTCATTATAGAATCATAACATAGGTATATTCTTTGAATAAAAAAGTAAACATAAGATTTTTATTAACCCCACGCTTCCTTCAGATAAGATTTGATGATATTTTGCTGGACCCCTCCCCTCCGTATTTTGAGCTAACGTAATTAATGAAATATTTTATTTGAACTTTTAAATTCAAAGGATTTACACCTATTTTTATTAATCTATGTGCGCTTTCAAATTCAATTCTCATTATATCACCATTAAATTTTACACCACTTGAATAATTTATATTCACAAACTTTATAAATGTTCCACGACATATTTTATGTGATTATCAGGGCCGTATTTAGGCGGTGGCGAGATGGGCGCCTGCCAAGGGCGCAGCTACCTGGGGGCGCAAAATCGGCCATGAATTTTTTTTTTCGTCAGTTGTCACTACCATACTCATATTATTATTATTTTATTAACAAAATTAATTAAATAAATAATTTACAACAGAACAAATTTATAACAAATTGTCAAATTACATACATAATTAAATTATTCTTAATATATTAAGATCGAAAAAATGTTTAAATTCTTAATAAAATACTACAACAAGAATGTAACTTT
>JAHBCN010014880.1:15000-21813 GCA_019359885.1 Listronotus oregonensis
CTTCGAATGTTCTTCGAATCGAGAAAACAGACCAACATATTTTCAATTTAAATATTATAATAATGATATTATGAAGATATAAAATTAAAAATATTTACTAATAAGTGTAATTCTGGCAATTTTTAAAATTGTGACTTGAATGTTAGTTATCTGAAAAATATTTGATGTTTTATTGGAAAATTTCACACCTCTACTTTTAACCAATAAGATGCCTTAATTTTGACTAGTTACCATGGCAACTAAAAAATCTCCGGGAAATTCTTTTTGTGTTTTCTGCACGAAACTTTATAGAAATAATAAATAATAATGTTAATTCTTATATAGTTATTTTGCATTATTCACAGGTATATTTTTACATTATTTACCGGCTGTGGATCATGGCGTTTGGCCAACGTCAGTAATTTCCACTTCAATATCGTGTATTAAAGTGGAAAAATGTTTCGACAGCTGAAAGGTAAACATATGATCCAATAACCACAATAATGTAAATATAACTATGAATAATGCAAAAATTTATATAAGAATTAACATTATTATTTATTATTCTCTATAAAGTTTCATTAAACAGAAAACACAAATTTGTTTAATTATTATGCATTAACAATTTATATTTCAAAAACGTAGGATCTACAAACATAGTTAGATTTAAATGTTGCTTGAATTCTAACCCGTCCTCTCTCTCTTAATGGTGAATAGGAAGGTGACGAATTAATTAGATGTCTGTATTTTAAGACATATATGTAATATTTTGAAACAATTTTGTTCAAATCTCTTTTTTATAAATATATTAATTTTGGATGACATATTTGCACTTGACTCAACTCTGCAGTATTTCATAAATTGTACTTTTCAAAGCATCCCATTTTTCTCAAATTGTTTAACGCAAATTTTTTACAAGAAATGTTTTACATAAGAATATCTTTGTTTGCTGGTTTACTATACAGCAACTCAATGTAAAATTACCAATATAAACCTCATCTGTCAAAAAAGCATGGCCGCCTATATCACGGCCACCTACTGCAACAAACCATATCAATATTATATTTTTTACATAGGCCTTTTCATCAATAATTTTTTTGTGCGCATGCGTCAGTATCAGCCATTTTTTTCGTACTGTTTTTTGAATTAAGCATGTTATTAAAGGGCCTGTAAACACATAATTAAAATAAAAAATACTAAAGAAAGTATAGTTGGCTGAAGAAAAGAAAATACGAAAAATAAAGAAAAAAAGTGCCTTAATTAGCAAATAGGTTTTTTTAATCGATTATTATAACGATATCAGAACGAAAAGGAACGAAGAAGCGGTGTTGTTATGAAGTATGTAAGAGTGATACACGCTATAAATCATTTAAATACAATACAATTTTGATTAATATAACAATTGTATATATGTGGTAGGCCTAATTAGAATAAAATTATAGATACCTTTGTATCGTAAAGAAGTAATGATGTCTAGCCTCCTCAATCAGCTCACTTCTTTTCCTTTAAAAAGACGTCCATGATTGAAGCTGTCGCCCTTTTGAATGTGTACATCAAGTAAGTCAACCTGCCTTGTAAATCGAGAAGCACCATCAACGATTTTTTCCAGTAAATGATTTAATTGGGAGATAATACTGCATTCCCAGCTATTGTCGATCAAAACAGTACGAAACTTTTGAATTGCCGCTATTTCAACATGGCCACTGCGCTTGCGCTTGTCACATGATGAAAAGGCCTATTAGAAGTGTTATGGATTACTTTAACAAAAAATACATTTCTACAACCTTTAGAGACCTAAAATTATGAAAGGGCGATAGACTGAACTAATAAACATTTCTGAGTTTTAGCATTTGGTGTAACTAAAGTTGGTAATATTTTTTATTTAACGAAATATGGTGGATATACCTACATACGAATTTCTTTGAAATTGCATCATGTTACTTGTAAAAAATACATTTCTACTATTTTTAGTGACTTAAAATTACCAAAGGACGATATATTGAAATACTACCCATCTGAGTTTCAGTATTTGGTTTAACTAAAGTTGGTATTTTTTTTATTAAACGAAATATGGTGGATATACTTACTAATATGATTTTTTTAGAATTTATTTCATGTTGACCTAATATCTTCATTGGCAAATCTCTAATGATATCGACTAATAAGCAAAATAATAACGAAATACTATATTATGGTGTGAAATTTTCTTACCGAATACCACGCAAGCTTAAATTATTCCTGGAAATTTTCTTTCGGGCACGAATATTTTAAGAAAATTATCCCTCGTCACTTCGCGACTGTGTAATTTTTAGTATTTAATTTGGGTGCTTGGATATAAAACTTTAGGTTCGGCTAAATTTTAGCCTTGTTTTAACAGAAGCCGAATATACAGTAAAGCGCAGAGCACTGCGAACATAGGACGATCCTAGACGATTTTGGATGTACCTAAAAACGCCGCACGCATTGCTTATCGATCAATAATTTTCCAGCGAACAATTCAATACGTTTATTTCTGAAATAGTTCTTTAGTATCGAACGCTCGACAGCAATAGTTGTACTGTGTCGATTATTTGCGACCAAAAAGTTTTTTTTTAATAATAGTTATTAATAATGGATGTTTACGAACCGGAAGACAAAATTCAAATTATTGAATGGAATCACCAAGCTGAAATCCTGCTGGGGAATTATTTAATAATTTATTTCTAACCAGGCCGACTCCCACGATTTCCACTATTTACCGAGTCATTAAAAAACTTGCTGACATTTGGCTGTTTAACTCCAAGAAAACATGTAAACATGATAGTGCCTCAAAAAAAAACAAAAGGGAAATGAAAGAAATTATGGTAGTGCAAGTGTTATTAAAAAAATCCTACAGTTTCCATGCTAATACAATTGCAGAACAGGTTTTTTTTTTTGAGCAGAAGATCAGGGGCAAGAGTGCTGAAAAAATTAATACCGGATCCTAGAAAGTAAGAAAAACCAATGAAATTTTCCCTGATAATCATTTTAGACGAAGGCAATTTTTTGAAACTGTAATGGAAAATGAGGAAATAATGAAAATTTTATAAGAAACATTGTTTTTACTGATGAATCGACATTTCCACTTCATGGTCTCACCCAACGATTTTTTTTCTCTGAGGTCACGTAAAATCATAAATTTATAGTTTCAGGAGAATAGGGCTAATAATCTGCCAAGAATTGCAATTACAAATTGGGAATTGGGAATTGAGGATTATTACCCTTAACATTCTAGCAAATGTCAGTAGGCGTTTTTATGACAACTTGCTATTGTTTGCTCAAGAAGGTGGTTTATTTGATCATCTTTGATAACTTGAAAGAGAGTTTTTCTTTATTCTATGAATGCACATTATTTTCTTAAAAATATTTTCTACGTTCCATTATTTATTTGAGAAAATTATTTTATTTTATTAGGGAAAACTGTTTGGTTTTTAAGCAGCAAATGTTGCGGTCTCGTAAGCAACTAATTTTAAATTTATGACTGATAAGAAATCAGATCGGTTGACGCTAGCTAGCTCCTGCTACTTGCCTATAAATAATTGCATCCTCTTACTGAAAATAAAAACGTAGTAAACAACTAAACTGGACAGATAATTCTTCCGAATTTATCACTGCACTCCCCACCTCAGTCCTTTAACCAAAAATGCGCCACGAGAAAACGAGACGGAAGTTGAGATGCAAGCCACAAATTATTATAGGTATTTTAGAATTGGGTACATCCAAAATTACAGAGACTCCTATGTTCGCAGTACGGTGCGCTTTACTGTATAGCCAAAATTTTCACATTGGACGAACTTGGTCTAAGCCGAACCTTCGGTTGAATACTAGTTACATAACTTTTAAACATTGGAAAAAATACTAAATCTTGGAGGTGTAAACAGCTACTGGGAAAATGTTGCGACTTTAAGCAGCCGTTCACACCTCAGAGATTCAGTCCGAAGTCCAAAGAGAGTAGTTAGGATGTAAATTCCGCCGTCTTCGTCCACTCTCCCAAGATAAAAAAATAAAACCTAAATTTTTTAACAATTAATTCTCCTTCAGTAAACACTTATTCCACTACTCGTTTTGTGCATGTAATTTTACACCCAATCTGTTCAAAGTAACCGATTAAATCAAGACTCACTGTATTTAAAAAAAAAAAGTTGAAGTCTGTATTAAATTTCCGAAAATTTGCGCAAAATACATTATGCCTTTATCACGGATCAGTTTCCAAGAAATACTGAGTGGCCACCTGGTATTAATGAAATAAATCCTTGGATCAAATACTCCTCACCTATCTAAGGAGCTATGTGATTAGAGCACATCTTCGTAATCTGAGTAGTTCAGTTCTTGTTACTTGTGTCGATGATGTATCAGCGGCGTGCAAAATATTTATTCTAACAAAAGAGAGATAAAAGGTTATTTTTTGCATTACACAGTCAAACAGGTTCTAAATAAGCATTTTGTCTAAACATAAGACCTGTCATTAAAAAAATATCTATAAATTACTTTAGTCTTGATTACATGTTTTTTAATAATACACGTGGATTACCATTTTTGACTTAAGAAAATTATTTTAGTGTTTGTATTTAGAAACAAGAAAAAATTTACGGAAAAGGGGGAGGGGAAGGCGCACATTAATCAACAACTGTAATAATATAAAATTAAGTAAATATAGGTAATACATTTCACAAAAAAAAATAAGTGCAAAGACAGCATAATTAAAGCAATTACCTTACCTTCGGGATAATTTGCCACTTGAATTCGGAGGAGCTACTATATGTATGATGATACCTCACCCTATTTTCCCAAAGGTGTTCGGATAATTTACATGAACAATATTTCAACTAATAGATTTAGTCCAGTAAATGAAGGGAAAACCCAAATAAATCTGTACAGTTTTCCCCTTGTGGGCAATTTTTTGGGTCTTTGGGGAGGGTTTTCCCGGTGAAAAAGTTTATAACAATAACAGGTGGGGAAAGGGGGGCCAAAAATGGCCCCTAAAGGGCCCCGGGAAAAAAGGGGTTTCCGTTTATATCTCCCAAAAAATATGAAAATTTGGGAGAATTATTGTTTAAAAAAAAAATGAAGATCGCCTAGTAATCTACAAAAAGGGCCCTGTATTTTTTTTTTTAAAAAAATGGGTATTTTTCGAGAAAAGGGGCCCCAAAAAGTCCCCTCATTTCAGTTGCCGCTCTAGCGTTAAAACGTCGCTATCTTCATGAATTCACTTATAAGCGGGCGGACGAATTGTTCCATTACTCGGGTAATAATGTATGTTTTTTAGTCATTCAAAGATCATGGGAAAACGCGCACCAATCATTGCATATGAGTTTGAGTCCATTATGATTTTTCTAGAATATTAAAAAAAGCGGTCAAAGTGTTTTTTTCACAATATTTTGGGAGTTTCTCATTAATTTATTGATATTTTTTTAAAAAATGGTTTGTTATTAACATTTTCTTATAGTAAGACCTTAGCGGTTCAATATCCCAGAAAATTTCCTTCACCATTTTTCTTGAGTTTTGATAAAAAAATTGTTTTGCCCATCTGCATTTTTAGCCTACTACCACATCTATCCAGTGTGGAATGTTATGGTTTTTTCCACGGTTGTTTTTGCGAAAAATATTGGTGTTGCGAAAAAAATGGTAAGGACCATTTTTGTAGATTTTGGGGTGATCTTCATTTTTTGTTTATACAAAAACTCTATAATTAGCATATTTTGGCAGATATTCGCGAGAAACTCATTTTTGGGAATTTGGGGGGCATTTTCAGCGGGTTCCCACGTCGGAATCGTGATAAACTTTTTTGCCCCCAAAAACATCCGCGAAGACCTAAGAATTGCGCCAAAAATAATAACTGTACAGATTTATTTACGGCCTTTGGGTACTTTTCAGGAAAAAATTTTTTATATCAAAAACATTTTGGGGGGCACAGATCTTTTTTTCCGGTAAAGAAATGTATTAAGATTTTTATTTAACCTTTAAACCTTTTTCATTGTATAAGCCCTTTTGGCAAAATTTAAAATGTAATAATAAAACAATTGTAATTAAATTTTAAATTTAAAAAAAATTACTACAAAGGGAACATGCAAATGTACAAATGGGGCCATTTTGCAGATACACTTATTAACACTTTAAATATTTTCCCAAACTAAGTTAATATCAAAAGTGTATTCAGAGCTGTCAAAGTAATTTTTAAATAGACTTTTAAGTACAAGGGACCAAGTATTCATTAAAATGTACTTGCATTTTCAAATAAAGTAAAAAAATACTTGAAGTTAAAAAAAAAAAAATACTTGAAGTAAAACAAAGTAATTGAAGTAAAAAAAGTACTTGAAGTACACCGCTTAAAGTAAAAAAGTACTTGAAGTTATAAAAAAACTTGAAGTAATTAAAAGTACTTCAAAAAAAAAATCATACTTAAGTAGTATTTTTTTAAGAAAGTTAGAGGGGGTTTTTTTTCAAAACGGGGTTTTCCAACAACTGCTAAAAACTTTAAGGACTGAGCGCTACGTCATGAAAAGTAGGGCCCTGGGAAAAATATAGTTAGAAAACAAAAGGGGTTTCTAAATGTCCCGTTTTAAATCGGGGTCTTATGCATCCGATGTCCGAAATAATGTTAAAAATTTTGTATGTAAATTTATGGCAACAGGCCTACAATGCCGTACTCGGGTGAGCGCTGGGGCCTTAAACTATTATAGCTAATATTGGTTTTTCCCAAAAAGGGTTTTTTTCCCCGTGGTTGCCAACGGGTTGGGGATCCGATACAGCTGTCAAAAGCGAGTGTTTTCATATGGGTTTTTCCCCAACAGGTTGGCCCCCAAAACCTTTTTCTTG
>JAHBCN010014881.1:0-21832 GCA_019359885.1 Listronotus oregonensis
GTATCTCTGAAACAAAGTATTTCCGGACCAATGTGTATACAAGGTGACCAGTATTAATTTCTACTTTGATCGAAATGAATATTAATCAAGTCATTCACATTATCTGTCAATTTTTTTGCTAAAAAATAAGAATTGGGATCATTACTGAAAATTAAAAAAAATATATTGGAAAAAGTTTTTTAAATGGAATTCTTAGCCCATATGCATAATATCAGATGTATAAGATATTTTCATTTTTGACTTACTTTTGTAAATTGCACCACTGTTGCAAAATAAAACTCAATGCAATCTACAAAAAACTTTCTAGCTTCAACAATGCTTTATTCCAGTTATATATTTTTAAATTGTGTAACTTTCTAAAATAGAAAGATATGGGTGAGGTTGTAACATCTTGAAGTGTTTACGGAAGCGGTATTTTGACAGTTACTTTATGCGCGATATTTAACGTCTTTGGTAGTAATGAGGTTACCCAATGAAGTAATTTACGAGGTAACAACTCCGCGTTTAAAATACCGCATAGAATTGTCAAGCGCACAAATTTTTTGTTTGTTTATATTTTTTTCGTGTTACATTTATTTTAACTCTCCCCAGATATGTTCTACATTTTCTCAATTATTTTCTGGTATGCAATTATTAGTTCTGTAATTTTAGGATGGATAATTGAAATAAGAGAAAATCAAGAAGCAAGGACAAAATTGTTTTTAAAATAACAAGAAAAAAATTTAGCATTCGATTTTTAAAGGATCATCTTCCAGAATAGTAATTGAAATTGCTGCTTTAATATAACATCATCGCTTTCGTCATTAACACCATTTTCTAGGTCTTGATACATAATTACAATAAATATAAATTTGGGGCGTCCAGAGGATGGCTCACACCGTGTCGATGTTGTTTGTTTCAGTTTGCAATTTAGAGCCACCGTCTAAACTTTGCTCGTGGTTAGTTCTGGTTAGTATTAACCAGTTAGTTTCGGTTACAACTAACAGAACTAGAACTAAAAATAAGCAGAACTACCCAAAAAAAGAGACACTTATCTGCCAACGTAAATTAAAATACACCCAATCCATAATCTTACGATAATAATAAATTAGGGAAATAGAACACTTAAATTTGATTTTTGTTGTTGATATTGCCATCATTATAGCGAAATTTCGGTAATTGTCTCGAAAGTTGCCTCCTCTCCGATTTTTACCAAATTTGGTATACGGGGGTTTTTTGGGGCGCTGATTACGAATCTCAAAAAATATTTTTTCGAGATATTCATCATCAAAGTTGAAAATCACACTAACCTCATTTTCACTATATTCCTCCTTCTTTTTTTACACTAAAGGGGCACACAATATTTCATAAACACCTTTTAAAACCTTGTACTTTTATTTATTTTATACCTTTTTTCCATTAAATTGCGAACTTCAAAGTTTAAAGGCAGCAGCCATATTGGTTTATAAAACCCCTAGTGTATACATAGTTGCTTCCACGTTGGGGCGTGTGAAAGTGAAGGTTTGCAATTAAATGGAAAAAAGGCGTAAAATAAATATAAAAACAAGTTTTTAAAAGGTGTTTGTGAAATATTATGTGCCAATTTAGTGTAAAAATCAAGAATTCTGTGCAAAAAGAAGAAGAAATAGTGTAAATAAAAATAGTTTGATTTTCAACTTTGATGATGAATATCCCGAAAATGAAACGTTCCAGATTCGTAATCAGCGCCCCAAAAATTACCGAAATTTCTCGTAACAAAATCTACTGTATTCAGACGCCACAAATTTAGCACCTGTTGTCTTACGCATGTGAATCTTGAGTGTATTATTGGCAAGTCGTTGATACATTGTCTTCTGCTATTCGGCATATATTTTTCTAAGGTTAGTTGTGGTTAATAGTGTAAATGTAAATTATATATCGTATCTCTTGTGGTTCCATTTAAATTACTCAAACTTCTGTTCTGTAGATACATAGAAATATTTTTTTTTTAAATATTTTTTTTAACTAAATTAATGTTTCAGCAAAAAACATATGTTATATCGTGATGTGTACATTACCCCATTAACCTTAAAAGACAATTTCATGATTCTATAAATAAAGCCGGTGTTCTTAAACATAGTCATAATCAAGATTGAAGAAGCAGTTTTTAATGAACTTGACCATCAGATGCTTTATTGAAGATCAATTTTACAAGCTTTAGACCACAATCTTCCTTTCTAAATATTAAATCCGTTAGCATATTACCGTTACCTGTGTGGATTTAGCAATATAAAATGTTATTTGCTTTTTTTGTATATAGGTACAGTACAGTACAGTACAAAAGGCGTTTTGAGGATGTTTTCTGACAATAAAGATTTTAGTTGTTATTAACACAGAACGAAAAAAGAAAAAAGTCATTTCAATTTTTGACGATACCTCAAAAACCATAAAGAGGAGGAAATTTCTAATTTTGATCTCCATTATACACTTACTTTTAAAAGTCTTGCACCCCCCTATTTTATAAAGATAAAATAAAAATACGTACAAAAAAATTTTTATTGATAAGAAGATTGACTTGTTTACACTAAAATTCCTTAGTAACATTCCAAAAGAAAAATATTTTCAGTCTTCCAAATTCCGATGTGGTAAAAAGTGCATTTTTATGATGTTCAATATTTATTGGTTTTTACCGAATTAGTGTAAGAAACGAGTAATATGCCTAGAAACGAGTTGTTTAAGTTTGACAGAACTAAAATTATTGATCTGTGGCAAGAAGAGATATCTCGTCACCAGATTGCCAATAGATTAAATTTTCTTAGAATTACTGTTAGCAGACAATTAGACGCTATGTAGAGACTGGTGAAGTGCGAAGCCGACCTTGAAGTGTCGCCCGCGTATTACCACGGGACGGGAAGATCGATATATTGCCCAATCAGCCCACAGGAACCGTTCAGTCACCGGCACTAAGATCGCACTTCCAGAGAACGTACAACCGTTTTATTTCAAGTGCTACAATCTGTATGCGGGTCGTAACATCAGGATTGCGGTCTAGCCCTTCTTATATACATACTTAGAAGATAATGCTATACAAGTTTAAATCCTTTCTTTATAATAATTTTATAAACAAAGCATTACAATTTTTTAAAATTTTATCGCGTGATCTTGTTAGTTTATCAGACCTAAGGTACACATTTGTTTATTTTAGGGAACTTCACACTTCTTATACTTAAGGTTTGTATACCTAGATAATTTTGTATACCTAACAAAAGATTCAAAAAACTTTATAAATATATAAGGTAAGAAAGGTGATAAAGGTAAACCCATGACAAGGCGCTTAGTTCGTTTATATGTAGTATCCATTGTTATAGTAAAAATGTTGTTTTGTAAAGCTACGTTTTCACTGGAGGAACAAATAACAACATTTAGCAACATTTTTGTTGCCTTGTGTTTCTTCTTGTTTGTGAATTTAGAAACTTGAAGGCAACAAATGTAAACTTTTTGTTTCCACTGACAGAACTTTTAATGTTTCTGGTAACTGAAAGAGAGCAACTTTTTTAGTTACTGTTTCCACCGCGGTTGATAAATATGGATCAAGATGATAAAATAGCGGCAGCAGCGGCGGCCTATACAGTATGTCCCAAATTGGAGGGGAATGTATGGGGATCTTGGAAACCCTCATAGATAGAAATTCGGTTAAATGGGAAAAGTTTTGAACAATTATGTTAGTAAGCTAATCCCGTTTACTACATGGTTTTATCTATTTAGGTTTTTGAGAAATTTTGAAAAAACCTGAAATATGCATTTTCGAAAATGGGCCATATTTTTTTATAAGTAAAAATTTTTCAAATCTGTAAAAACTTCTTTTGTAGAATATGACCGAGTAGTCAATTTTTATTTTCTACGTTTCGGGTTTTTAGAATCATCATCAACTTTATTTTTTCATATGGACGCCATATTGGATTTTTGTACAGCCAAATAGTGCTTTATATTCTGATTTCAACAATGTATAACATGTTATAATTTAACAGTTTATAACCTTATTTATTTCAAAAAACAAATATTTTCTCAGTTGGCCTTGATTCCGGCGAACGTCATTTTTTTTGTAAACAATAAAATATTAGTAATTGGCAAAATTGATAAGCGAAACAGACATTTTACAGAAATGGGTTCGCGAACATAGCTATAACCTTAATACCGTGTTACAACAAAACTACACGTAACAAGTTAATTGAAACAAGTGAAAACAAAAGCAATGAAAAGTGGCTAAACTAAGATTCCTACTAAAATGAAGATGTAAAATAACGACTTAAAATTCAAAATGTTGTCCATTTCTCTCAACATATTAACGATATTTTTTTAAATAGTCCTAACTTCCCTATGAATGGTTGACTTAGGTATGTGGTATTCTCTATCAACATCCCTGGCTGTTGGATTTTCTTTAAAATGTTGGTTTGCAGCATCTCGTTGTCGATTTTCTTCAACGTACTTCTTAGGTCGTGGTTTTTTAAAACTTCCGAATTCAAGTAAATTTGTAAGTTTTCAAAAGTATGTTAGTTTAGGAAGCTGCCTTTGAAAAATTGTCGAAATACGTTTGCGCAGCTATATTAACTTTTCTTCTGCTGCCAATGACGCTAGATGGCATTCGCCATTTTAAAGTAGATGAGGTTATAAACTTCTAAACTATAACATGTTATACATTGTTAAAATCAGAATAAAAAGCACTATTTGGCTGCGAAAAAATCCAATATGGCGCCCATATGAAAAAGTAAAGTTGATGATGATTCTAAAAACCCGAAACGTAGAAAATAAAAATTGACTACTCGGTCATATTCTACAAAAAAGTTGCTTCAAAGAAGTTTTTACAGATTTGAAAAATTTTAACTTATAAAAAAAATATGACCGATTTTCGAAAATGCATGTTTCAGGTTTTTCCTAAATTTCTCAAAAACCTGAATAGATAAAACCATGTAGTAAACGGGATTAGCTTACTAACATAATTGTCCAAAACTTTCCTCATTTAACCTATTTTCTATCTATAGTGGTTTCCAAGATCCCCATACATTCCCCACCAATTTGGGACACACTGTATAGTGTTGTCGGCAAAAAAAAAAAAAAAAAGCACAAATATTGGGTGAAACCAAGTCCCCGTGATAGAACTGAATATGGTGGCATGCACCTACTCAATGCATTAAAAATAACGATCTACACATCGGAAATAATATAAATAATGGTAGTGTCAAAAAATTTTTAAAAAACAAGTTACTACAAGTTGCAGTATCTGTTTCCACTCGGAAAACAATATGTTTCTGTTCCCTGTTGTTGCCAAATTTTTTTGAAGTTTACTTCCAGCAGCCAGAAACCAGCAAACTAAACAGGCAACATTGTTAAAACAAATAAAAAGACTATTTGTGGAAAAAACAATTAGGGCTATGAAAGAACTTTGGGAAACATTTTAAACCGAAAAGTAGAAAATAAATGTCTCGGTCATATTCTCAAACGTTGCTTAAGAATTTTACAGATTTTAAAAATTTTAACTTATAAAAAAATATGACCGATTTTCGAAAATGCATGTTTCAGGTTTTTTCAAAATTTCTCAAAAACCTGAATAGATAAAACCATGTAGTAAACGGGATTAGCTTACTAACATAATTGTCCAAAACTTTCCTCATTTAACCTATTTTCTATCTATAGTGGTTTCCAAGATCCCCATACATTCCGCACCAATTTGGGACACACTGTATAGTGTTGTCGGCAAAAAAAGAAAAAAAAAGCACAAACATTGGGTGAAACCAAGTCCCCGTGATAGAACTGAATATGGTGGCATGCACCTACTCAATGCATTAAAAATAACGATCTACACATCGGAAATAATATAAATAATGGTAGTGTCAAAAAAATTTTAAAAAACAAGTTACTACAAGTTGCAGTATCTGTTTCCACTCGGAAAACAATATGTTTCTGTTCCCTGTTGTTGCCCAATTTCTTTTGAAGTTTACCGCTAAAATTGGAAACCAGCAACAATCGTAAACAGGCAACAGTTGTTGCCGAAACAAGAAGGAACAATTAGGAACTTTAAGGAACTTTGGGAAACATTTTTGAGCAACAAGCAACAGAAACACAAAAGTTCCTTCATGTTCCTCCGGTGGAAACGTAGCTTAAGTAATTTAAGAGTAGCGTTATGCTTACTTTGGTAAATAAATCTACCACATATCTCCAACATCATATTGTGAATACGCGTCCGTGTACTCACTCGAATCGTCTGCTTTCTACGTCACGAACGAGCGTCTAGTCGACCAGCTTGTTTCTACAGTTATTTGGGATCATCAGCCATCCTTGATATTTAGTGCTGTGTGTCGTTGACAGAGAATTAATGTGGAGTTCCCTTAAATACACACAAACCTGTTAAACGGCAGATTATAGTATTTTAAACTGTTGATTGTTCATTCAAAAAATATACCAGTTTTAGATTTTCCGCAGGTTGTTTGTAAATAATAGATGTTATTGACTACCGATTACACACTTGTTTGTAAACTCTTTTCTTTTATTGTTATTTAGTTTTAAGGTTTGCTTTCCTGTTTTATCTTTTCTGGGGTTTTTACAGTGAGCAACGGATGAAATAAATATTTGCCATTTAAAAAATCCACATAAACCCATATTATAGCAAAAACAAACAAATAATATTTTCGCAAATAAAAGTTGAGATCATGGGTTTTATTAGGACTTCAATAATTTCAATTTTGTTTTGGACGGACTCTTCGAGGTAGCCTTCCGGTACTGATGATGATTTCCATGCTCCATGGCGCTTAAGGGGTTACATGGGTTTCGTCGGGGAAAAATGGCCTTTTTCAATAATTTATTTTTCATGTAAAAAATGAAATTTTTAATTCACACTCTGTACTGTCATAAAGATACATATTTGACAAAGAAGTTCTGAAATTTTTGTGAAAAAATATTAAAAACTCTGCCATTGTGACGTCGTTTCCGGCGACCCCTCGGGAAAAAGGTGCGTCCGCGTTGGCAGCAGTGACTACTCCTCCATTGGGTCATTTGGTCAATGACCTCCCAATATTTTCGACTAATATTTTCAAACAAAAACATAATAATGATATAAATGAAAAAAAGATATATTTTTTTAATCTTTTAAATGTCCCTTTATTATTCTAAGCATATAAACTTGTTGACCGACTACTGGATTCCACAAGCTTCGCGCAGCAATCTCCAGATCGGTGATTTCGGTCGTTGGCAAAAAGCCAGGCTGCCAGCCTGCATTGACCGTTTTGTGTTAAACGAAGCCGAGTCAAGTATTCCCGATCTAATTTGCGATTGGGCGATTTTGGCTGCTTTCCGAAGCAGTGTAATCGCATGGTCTGGGTCAACAGCTGCGAAGAAGAAAATTACGCATTTTTTGAGGTGTTTGTTCGTAATTCATTTATTTTTAAATTTTCTTCTTGTTCTTCTTTTGAGTAAACGTCTGTGTGAAATAAAATGCCTAAAAGTGAATCCTTCAGTCATGTTTTTTTTTTAACTAAAAATCAGTTAAGCCATATGCATTTGCCACTGGTTGGCAGAAGAACTTCTTACAGGATCATCTGGAGTAAAAAAATGCGTTTTAGTTAGGACTTGGAGAAAGGAAAAAAAAGTAAAAATTGGATTTTTGGCAGACCTTTTTACAAAAAAAGCTAATTTCGGTGAAAATTTCGCAACATTTTATTTTTAATAGTTGTAATCGAAAAAAAAATCCTTCGTCCAAGTCCTTGTGAATTGTATCTCAAAGACTTGTGTTAAATTTAATGAAGATCGATTTAGTAGTTCTTGAGAAATTTTGCCAACCGATTTTGAAAACATAGTTTCGAAATAAATGCGTTTGAAGTTTTGAGTGATAATAAAATTGGGAAAAATTTCGACTTCGGCTGATGTCGTAAATCGTTCGTGCTTGGAAATAGTTTTAGAAAGCTCTCCACACCCGGGAGTAGTTGCCCTTAAAGAGTGAAAGAAATGGACTAGAAGGACGAACTAACAATAGACGAGCAGCTGCTCCGGCTTACCTGCGGCGCGCTTAGCCTAGCTGGCCTCGAGCGCTCGACTTCTGAAGGCTGTATTTCCGAAACTATTATCTGAAACTATTATTGACAATTTAGAACAGGGGTCTCCATACTACGGCCCGAGGGCCACATCCGGCCCGCGGACAGATTTTGTCCGGCCCGCGGAGAGCTTGCATACTTGAAAACTCCTTTTAGAGAACAAATAATTTTTATAGCAAATTAAATTTAGTTTACTGAAGTATTCTAATTTTATGTTGAATAATTATTAATATGACATCTACATTCATAATGGTCATGGGCTAACTCCGCTAACTCATAACATTCTTGTAGGCTTATTGTTATTGTTTTTGTGATAAGTTGGATAAAGAAATATAGAATCGAGTAAAGACATGTATAATATGCAGAAAATTTAACTTCAGTATATAATAACTAACAAATTATTGAAATGAATCCAACTAACATTTTATACGTTTTAAATAATCACATAACTTATAACAAACATAATGAGATATGAAATACTAATGAGATTTATGTAATTGAGATTTTCCACTGACAATAGTTTGTAGTTGTGGACTAATTTTACTTGTACTAATTATTAAAAGAGATTTAAGATGCTCATCAGTTAATTTCGATCTGTAAACATTTTTTGTGTACTTCATTTTGGAGAAGGTTTTCTCACACAAATAAGTAGTACCAAAAACAGAAAACAGACCACGAGCAAATTTATGCAAATTATCAAATTGTGTCAGTGGAAGACTCTTATAAAATTCCAACAAAGATGAGTTTTGATATTTGTTCTTAATTATATCACTGCACAGTAGATCAATCATTTCCATTTGAAGTTCCGGGGCTATGGTTTCAATGTCAGTATCAAAAGGATTCTGAAAAATCTTAATTTGATTCGCAATGGCATCAAAGTCCGAGAAACGAGTATCAAAATTTATCTTCAAAGCACCCAAAGTTTCGATTGCAAAATCGATAGGAAACTCAGTCTCAGTAGTGTGGCTGAATATTTCATATGTTTTAAAATGTGAAAAACATTTACTTCATAGTTGTGATTGAAACAGTCTCAATAGGCGTTTTTCATGATTTTTTTTATTAGCTTATTGCAAAGCCACATGAAAATAAAGGTCAAAAATATTTTTTCCCGATTTTTTTGGCCTCCGGAAACGCCTTAAAAATCAATTTTAAGTTTGAATTTTGTAGGCCCGTGACGTCACGGCCCTAAATTTTCTATTGGTGGAATTTCTGCTTTGTTGTCAGCTTTTTGTTATTCGATACGCCTGTCATCAAATATCGATATGCGTAACATCTACAAAGTTGGGGTTTCCTGTCATTTGTCATATTGTCAATGTCAACCTATTTAACCTGTAACCTTTAATATTTATTAATAATTTCTAATTTGTAAATAGTGTGTGTTCTTTCCAAATATTCCAATTTATTACTATAGTTATTATTATCGCCAAACTTTCCTTGAAATGAACCCTTTTTACGAATAAATTTCCGTTATTTTATTCAAAATGAAAAAAAGTGTATTGTTATTATTTGCGAAACGAGAAGCCGGCCGAGTTTAGGATCTTCAAAAATATTCTTTTCTCTTCCAAAACAAGACGATAGGAGAAAAGGCTGGTGTGCTGCTGTAGGTATTGAGAAAATGCCCAAAGGACATGCCTATTATTGTTGTGAAAACCATTTTGATGTATGTAAGTTTTTATGTTTTATTCCAATTGAAACTATTTAGGTAGCCTGGCTGTGTTTTAGTTTAAAGTCTAAAAATCATTTCGCATTTTAGCATTTCGTTAAAATCGATACGATTGTCGATATCGATAGTTCCTAAACAGACTTGGCATCCATGTTGAATTTGATTGGTTAGGGGAGTGGCGGGCTATTTAAATTACAATGATAATTAAACCTTAAATAGAAAAGTAAGGGGTTTGTATTTTTCCGTGTTATTTAGCAGGTTTTGCTTAATTGTGTTTCTACTTTTAATTTTAACACACAACATTATCAATTTCAATTGAGTGAAAATACCCTATTTCTTCCGGAATGATTTGATATTAGTGTATAAATCAGGAAGATGCTGGTTTTCTCCTTGCAATCCCAAATTGAGTTCGTTCACATGTTTTGTCAAATCAACATGAATGAAGAATGCTAACTTCCACAGCCATGCGTTGTTTTGTAATTCAGTAAAAGGGCGATGCTTTTCATTCAAAAAAATTTCGATCACTGCTCGAAGTTCAAAAAAGCGCTGAAGGACATTCTCACAACTAAGCCAGCGTACGGCAGTATGATAAGGTAAGTCAGTTTCTCCAATCTCTTCAATAAATTGTCGGAATTGTCGGTGATTCAGCCCAAAAGATCTGATAAAATTAACAGTTGATATGACTGGTTTTCGAACGTCAGACATATCCAAACATTTTCCGCACATAGACTGTTGATGAATGATACAATGTAAGACTAATGGTTTTGAACCACCGTCATTTTCTACAGCCTTTGACACAAGAGCGACCACTCCTTTATCTTTCCCACTCATGTTTTTGCCTGCATCAGTTGTAATACATTTCAAGTTTTTCCGTCGAAGGTTCTTTTGATTAATGGCCATTTCAACTCCTTTAAAAATATCTGTACCAGCAGTTGTGCCATGAATACTATACATATCAAGAAGTTCTTCGTGCACTTCATAGCTTTTATCTACTCCTCGAATATAAATCAACACCTGAGCAGTATCTGACATATCTGTTGACTCATCCAAGGCAAAAGAAAACCACTCAACAGTCGAACAGTTGAGAGGATATATTTTCAGCGATGTTTTCTACCCTTCGAGCCACAGTGTTTGCTGACATACTGACAGTTTTTAATAAATTTACTTTTTCATGGCACACTTCTTCGGCTACTGCAATTATGCATTCTTTGATCATTTCTCCATGGGTGAATGGTTTTCCACGTTTTGCAATTTTAAGAGCCACACGAAAGCTGGCACGAGTTGCAGCCTCTTGTTCAGTTTTGAGTTTTGTAAATGAAGATTGCTGCGATTTCAATCCGCGCTGCATAGCTTCGAATTTTTCTGTCCGCAAACTTCCTGTATATTTTGAGTAATTTTGAAAATGTTTTGTTTCATAATGACGTTTAATGTTATATTTTTTGAGAATGCTGCTTTCAATGCAAATCAAACATAGCGCCTTGTTACTGAACTCAATTACGAAATACTGAATGTTCCACTGATCTTTGAATTTTCTGCATTCACTATCAATTTTTCGCTTCTTTTCCATACTACTCATTCACACACAAAAGCAACAATTCAAATCAAAATACTGTTATAAAGATGTCTTAAACTTAAAAAACGCACAAACACGTTTTAAGGAGGTATGCAATATTTTATTTAACAACAGTATCATAGGAACTGACTTGTGGTTGCGCCACTAGCCTTCTTATATATTCCAATTACTGCCATCTAGAAGTGAGTGGAAGACACCAGAACTTTCTCGAACCAACGAGATTATTCTGTACGTGCTATTAGCGCCATCTGTCAGTGATAGAAGGTACTACCTATTTCCGCTTGTGTCCACCAGATGTCGTGTCACGTTACTCCTCATGGCTCGTACTCTACGACTCATCTAGAAATTACAGATAATGACAGGAAAATTAATAATATGCAGTGTTGTCGTTTTGCGGACTTTAGTCCGATCTGCAGCCTTTTTTAAACGTTGTGTACTTTTTCGGACTTTTTTTTTTCATCAGTGGACTATTTCACTTCTTACCACCGGCAACAATGATAATATGGTTTTGGCCCTAGGAACTTACTGGAGTAATCAGTATGGCCCTAAGGCTGGAAAGTTTTGAGACCCCTGATTTAGAACAATATTCTAGAGATGCTGCAGAATTTAATAAGATAATAATAAAAAAAATGATTTTATGAAACCGTGAAACCCATGTAACCCCTTAAGTGTTGTCATGTTGATCCCCGCACTAGCTAGTAGGGTAACGGAGGATCTTCTTAAACAGTGACCGGTGTATAGTTCTTGATCCTTTAGGTTTAAATATGCAGTGGTAACCTTTATTACCCCAACTTTCTTAATATAAATAAACATTATAAATAGGTTAGTTTTTATGAATTGCTTCCCTTTTTTCAAATTTCACCGCACGCACCTGATGTATATACACCTGAAACAACCACGTAAGTGAATGTACTCCTAAATTTCTTAGTTCAATATTATAGGTACTAAATTTTTGGCAACTTTTACTCATGAAACCACAAATAAAGCGGTTTATTCGTCATGCGTCATCATAAATGTGTGCCACTAAAAAATACGTCTGATATCATTACAAAATTACAACACCAACCTAGAGCAGTATTTTCTAAATTAAATCAGTTTTTGCTTGTCATTCTATTGTCTGGTTAGTTTTAATAATTTTTTTAACGATTATTTGCAACCCGAAACCTGATAAATCCATTTAATTAAATGAAAGTAAAACCGATTAACCAGTAGGTATGTTTGTTTAAGTCGTTAGGAAATAAGTAATCGAGTTAAGATACTGATAAAGCGTGGACATTTTCGTAATAATAATTATTATTAATATTTTTGCCTCGAGTCAATTAAATCGATTTTTGTGACGTATTTTTTTTCCTTCACTTTCCAAATTTAATGCGGTAACTGGAGCAATGCTGATGTCTGCCCAGATATAAGAATGTAAACGAAGGTATATGTCTTTAAACCCTAGAATAACCGGGCAGAAAATCATTCTTTCTTTGGTCGCCCCGGTCGCCGAGAACGGATGGGCAGTCAGTAATAATTAAAAATAGGTGGTTAAAAAAAAATATTCATTAGATTTTATTGCTAAGAATACATATCTAAGGTAGAAAAAATCGAAAAATCATAACCCGGACATTCGACAAGGTAGGGAAAGTGCCTAAATATGCCTAAAGATGCAAAAAAGTGCATTCTTTGTAGTGATGAGCAAAGCAAGACCAAGACCAAGACCGGGCTAGTCTTGGTCTTGGTCTTGGTCTTGCAAGTCTGGTCTTGGTCTTGCTGCAAGAGTCTTGCTGCAAGAGTCTTGCTGGTCTTGCTTTTTTTGGTAGTAATAATTTAAACTAAGCAATCTTAAATAAAATATATATTTGTTTAATACTTACAAATAAATAAAGATGGAGACTATATTTTTTGCTTTAAAATTTTAAAATATACCAATTATAAGCTTACATGTACATTTAAATTATTTGATTAAAAAGGATATTTTAAATGTAGGGGTTTATTTATTTATAGCGCTTCATTTAAGTGATAGGAAATATTTAAATTTTCTTTAAAGAAGCATATAAAATTACAATACTGAGTATTCTGAGGGCAGAAAAAAACTTTTAATTTCAACCAGATGTGAAATTTCCATGAAAAGGATTCTGATGTGTAAACATTGGTTTCTAATTAAAAAAAAAAAGGTATTTAAGAAGCCTTTCAGTTCAAATAAACTTTCTGTGTTCAAATTAGTCAAACATTTGCCGTACAAAGTTTGTACAAATACTTTATAAACATTCTGCATATACAAGGTGGCTCAATAGTGCGACAAAGATCGATATATCCGAAACCGTTCATAATGGTAAAAAACTGAATATACAAAAATTATAGAAAAAACGGCGTAAAATGAAATTATTTTTTATTTCAGAATTTTCCAAAAAATCCACTACCACTCAAGAAAACTTCCTTTATTTTAGCTTTTAACCTAAAATAGAAAAATTATAGCAAAAGATTCATTTAAAAAAATCGCTTCCCTGTATATTATGCTGGAAATTCTTACACTGTCATATAGGTACAATGTCGACGTAGATGGTTTTTCATATATCATTTTCGGTTTTGACTTTTCCGTCTAATCCGGAATTGAAATTTAAAATCCATTTATATAAAAAAGTATTCCTATATAAAATGACAAATATATTTTTTATTAAACCATCACTTTTGCATTTATATCTTAGTTTAAAGGAGCAATCTAATGATGCCACTTCTTTCAGTGTGGCACAAAAATAATGTTTTCCTGGATTTTGGAAATTTTTGATGCAGTACCAGATCCACTAGATATCTAATTAAAAAAAAAAACATTAGGAATAGGTAAGTAATTTTCAGCTTCTATAACTTTTCAACTCTTAGTTTTTCTCTGTCGTAAACTGTTTTAGAGATATCGAGCTTTGTCGGACTATTGAGTCACAATCTTATTATTTTTGAAACATGTTACTGAATCTACTAGTTATCGCTTTTAGATAATTTTATTTAAAAATTAAAAAAAAAAACCTGTTACTCATAAAATAATCGCCTTTTTAGGTAGTTTTCGACACATTTTTTGTCATGTCTGTATGAAATACCTCTATATATTGAATATAAAAATTGAATATTATAATTTAAAAAAAGTGACAAAAGTGCAAGAGTCTTGCAGGTCGGTCTTGGTTTGGTAGTCTTGCACCCCTCGGTCTTGGTCTTTGGGCTTGGTCTTGCATACCCCGGTCTTGGTCTTGGTCTTGCAAGCGAGAAGGGGTCTTGTCTTGTTCCCGGGCTTGGTCTTGCTGCAAGACCAAGACCAAGACCGCAAGACCAAGACCGGTCTCGCTCATCACTAATTCTTTGCGATTTTTGCGCATTTTTCAAGGAAGTTATATGAAAAATCAGAATAAATTGTATTTTTTTTTAGTATAATACAAGATTTAAGTTACGTATTCTGTCATTTGGGATCTTTTATGTACTGTTTTGACTGCATAACTGGATGTAAAAGTGCGTAATTTGCAGAAACACATTTAAAACAAAAACAAAAGAGTTAGGGTTTGCTGGGTTTATTTCCTGCGGTTCTGCTGCAATTGTCTAAAAACTGCATGATGCTATAAGGATAGTTACACCTGAAAAAACCTTGCTGCCACAGGTCATAGGTGCTTATTTCTCAAAGTCATGAATTTTAAAAATACGTTTACTACTTTTTGTAGTAGTTTTTACTGATATATTTCGGTGGAAATTTGCAACATATCTTCGTTGTGTTTCCCTGGCGTGTTCTATTCATTTATAATAAAGAGTTATAACTTGAAGCCGTTCTTTTGATGAAAACCTCATTATAAAACTCCTCCAAAAGTAATAAACGTATTTTAAAAATTCTTCACTTTGACATATAAGAACCTGTGACCTGTGGCAGCCAGGTTTTTTCAGGTGAAACTATCCTTATAGTATCATGCAGTTTTTAAACAATTACAGAAGAACCGCAGGAAATAAACTCGGCAACCCCAATATCACCGAATTCCTCGTGAAAATCTCTATCCATTAATATAAAAATTTACGGAGTATTCATTTTAAGAAATACGTCACTCGTGCTGTAACTCTTTTGTTTCTGTTTTAAATGTTCCTCTGATTAGCTGATTGAATTCTACGAAAAAATACACGAAATGGCTATATTCGTTTTTTAAAAAGGTACAGGGAATTTCAAAAATAAAGCCCTATTTACTTTTAAATGAATAACCCGTATATTTGAGAAATGAAAAATCGAAAATTCATAACCCGGACACACGAAAAGTTGGGGAAAGTTCCTAAAAATGTATAAAGTAAATTTTTGGGATTTTTGCGCATTTTTTAAGGGTTTTTCAAAAACGAAATAAATGATAAAACATTTTTTTTAGTATATTACAAGATTTAGGTTACGTATTGGGTAATTTGGGATGTTTTATGGGCCGTTTTGACTTCATAACTGCATCGATAATTGCATAATTTTCACTCTTTAAAAAAAAATGATACCAGTTGCTCTAAAACGCATAAATGATCGTCCAAATTCTGAACTTAGGGGTTTGCGAGGTCGCTTAATACGAATTTAAACGAAAATCGGAAAATTTAAAATAGCTAACAAGAACATTTTTTTACTCTTTTTTCACACAACACGCATATGAAACAATAAAAAAAAATGAATTTACGTTTTTTAAAGTGTATTTTAATTTTTTATTTTTTGCATTTTCCGACTTCTCTCCCCTCTCTTTTACATTTTAGTATTTAAAATATTGGCATTAAATGCTAAAATTATTGTAAATGAAGGTTTTTAAAAAATTCTATATTATTTAAGAAAAAACTTGTTTTTTTTTTAATTTGGAGCTATAATTTCATGTTGCCACGAGAAAAATATGAGCAGGGCATAAAGATCCTAGGCAGTCATATATACGTACAGAGCCATCTTTTCTCTATCTTGTAGTAGTGCTTAAAGTATAACCAGTACTGTAAGCGCTGTAAGGGCAATCAATGCTTAAATAGCGAAACGATTGAAGGTTTTATGCCAATAATTACAACAAGTGGTGGCTCGTGAGTTACTAATATAGAGGTTCTGCACAGCAGCAAACGATTAGTAATATACATTTAACAAACCAGAATTAAAAATAACATAAATATAAACTTACACAGATTTGAGAAGCAAGTGAAAAACAGTTTATACAAGTAAATGTCACAAAGAATGTCTCCGAAGACAAAGGCTTATTTTTATAAATTAAGTTGATTCTTCTGTCCTTTTTGGAAGAAAACTTGTCTGTAACCTTCTCATTGAAATTTGAAATTTCACGAATCATTTCCTTTTCAATTGATAGCATTGATAGCGCCACTAGACGATCCTGAGTCATAGAATTACGTAAAAAATTTTGATTCGTTTTAAAATAGAAAATGATCTTTCAGCCTCTGCAGTCGTCATTGGAATTGTTATAAGAATTTCTAATATTCTTTGGTTTCTTGAAATGCCCCTGATAAATTATTTTCTATTAAAAATTTTAAAAACGGTACTGCTCCTTTTATAGATCTACAGTCTGCTCTGGAATAAATTACTGATAATTCAGTTTTTAAACGTTCTTTATCTATGTCTCAAAAGCAGAACATGTTAAATTTAAAATTTCCCGGAAAATTATCACAAAATTCCCCAAATTTATTAGAATAAAATAAAGTAGCCGCAAAAAATGATTTTTAAATGCAAATCGATCTTTCGCACAGTTCAAAATTACATCGCAGATTTCTATAGCGGCAATACGATGATCCAATTTACTGTCATTTCTACGAATTTTAGATAAGGGCTCGGTGGATAATGAAGAAGCTTGGCTAACGACTTCAGGTACTGAGTTTTGTAGTGACATCACATTCTGCTCAAAAGTCTCAATTTTTTTGTTTATTTCTACAGGGTCTGTTTGTATTTTTTGTAGCTCGTTAAAAAGAACATCTACATGAGGCATGACACGATGGAAAAAAGTTACCCAGAAAATAAAATTTTTATCTAAGAGCATTCTTCTGATAGATGACGCGGCACTACAATCAGTTTGATTAGTAAAAGAGTATTCTATGTTCTCCATACATTCTATTAAAGATTCCCTATGTTCAAAACAATATTAACAGTGCGGATGTTAAAATTCCACCGAGTTGGCGCACCATGGGGAATTCTTCTTTGAACTAGTTTGGTCAGTACATCTACACGTTGTGGCGAATTTCTAAAAATGCTGGTATTTCTTGCAAATTACCAAAAAAAAATCTTACTTGTGAATTTTGTGAAGCAGCTTTGGACATTATTAAATTCAATTGATGCGCATAGCAGTGCACAAAATGGGCATATGGAAATTTCTCCTTAATCCTTGCCTGGACTCCAATATGCCTTCCACTCATTACGGCTGCGCCATCGTAGCTTTGAGCAATTAGTTTATTGGTTGATTTTGTGTCTGGTAATATTACATTCAAAACTTGTAAAATATCTTGCGTGAGGGACTCTGCATTAACACCAATAGGGTTTTGATAGGTCCAGAAACGTTCTATAGGTTCGCCATTTCGTGAATACCTAAGTATTACTACTAACTGCGTCTTTGCGGACACATCAGTTGTTTCGTCTACAATTATTGCCAGATTTAGAGATTGACGAATTTCTTCCAAAATTCTCTCCTGGCATACTTCTAAAATACAGTCCAAAATGTCATTTTGAATTTCTTTTGAAATCCCTTTAAACACTGTCGACTTTTCTAAATGTTCCTCCAAAGTTTTGTCAAGCTCTGCACTAAAGTTAATAAGGCCATGTCCTCGAAGTGCCAATTCAAATATTCCACAAAATTTAACGCAATCAATAATTTTAGACAAAACATACCGATTTTTTGTCACCTCTTCGTTAAATTTTTGAATATTTACCCAGTAGGCAGAATCTAGTTGTTCCCTTATATTTACGGTGCCTAATAAAGCAAATTCCATTACATTATGTAAATGGTGTCGGCACGTTTCATGTTTCTTTATTTTTTGACTCGAATGATTTAAATCTGTCACTCCAATTTGGGTCCACGATTTATCTCCGCCAAAAAGTACACAAGGAAAATAGAAAAGAGCATTTTTTTATTGCATCCACAAATCCAATCGTTTTTTGAGTACACTTCATGATTAAATTGTCTTTTGTACTGTTTACCACGACTTGAGCCTTCTTTTTCGATGGAAATATCTGGTAAAGGACGTCCAACTTGCTTTAATTTAATTTTTTCTTCGTAGGTGTACTTTATAAACCTTTTAACATTTAATAAATTATCGATAATATCCATCTCTAATATGAATATTAATCAAGGAAAAAACAAATATAACGCTTATAAGAGTATGCGAAAATTTTAGATTTTTTATACAGAAAACGCGGTACCGATAACTGCTCGAAAAACTCGTCAAAACCTAATCATTATCTCTCAGCACTGCGTAAAATGCAGAACATATTCCCCTTAAAACAACGGTATTAAAATCAAAGGTGCGGGGAGTCGCGACGTCAGAGGCGAGGGCAAATTACGAGCACAGAACCACATTGTGTCGCCCTGCTAAATTTATATGGTTAAGCGCGTGGAGATATGTTGTTGACTACGTCTGGCCAGCAATGTCGCGTTCGTTCAATGTAACTTGTCTCGGGGTTCGTTCGAAGTTACTTGTCCGTTTAACTTTTTTTTAATTAAACACAAATAATTTAAACATCAGAAACATTTATTTATTTTAGATTTTAGGCTTATTTTCTATTTTTTTTTTGGTGGTTCTGCAGCTCTGCAGCTCTTATGTACCAGCCGCCACTGCAACAAATGGGACTGAAATTTTGGAAATTGATGTAAAACCCTTAAACATTTTATATTAACACGAAAACCTCGAATATGAAATAGTCTAAGAGTCAGTGAACCCTCCGAGTAACCCATTTCCAACAAAGCTAGAAAATTTTAAAATATCATTTTACTATATTGGTCAATTATGAAAATACCGTTCTGGCAGGTATCCTCCGGTTACTTCATCATCCATTAAAATTTTAAAAATGTCAAAAAAACATTTTTAACTTGCTTCCACAAAGCTAAAATATTGATATAATGTAATTTACATATGAGAGTCAAAAAAAAATCACAACCTATTTTGATGGTTACAAGTATGTGCCTGACGATAGTAAAATTTTCGTCGGCAATTTATAGCCTGCTCACACAAGGTTTAAATTTTATTGATGATGGTTTAACGAAAACGAAACGTCGTACGGAAAATTTCTCAACGCTGTTGTGTAGAGCTTAAGAAGTGGCCTTAAGAAAGCGTCTTTTGTTTTTCCCTATCTCCTTAAATAACGTCAGAAAAAAATAAAAACGAAATCGCCAAATTTCAGTTTTTTTCCGGATATCTCCGGAAGTACTCGAAATTTTACAACTTTCTAAACGGCATGTTGTTAGGCCCCTAAATGCGCAACTTTGCCATAATTTAACCGACTTCGTATCTCTTACGGTTTCCGAGATCCCCATGCATGCACTCGAATCTGTGGCACCCTGTATAATAGTCAGAGCGCTCGACGAGAGTGCAAGCGCAACAGAGTCGTATGAGCTTCAAATAAATTCAAGTATTTCTCGAGTATACAAGAGCATAAATTGTGGTAAAAAAATTGTTGATAAGTGAAGAATGTTTTTCCTAAATTCTTAGTTTTATTTTGTTTGTTTGTTTACTTGGGTAGGCAAATCTTACTTCCAGTACTTTCATCTCACTGACTCACATAAATACGCCTCAGCATTTCATGCGGGCTCACTTTTTCCATTAAAATATCCAATACACAAGGGGTATATTCTCTCTTTCTCACATAAAAGCTCTTACGAGTCTGTTGCGCTCGCACTTTCGTCCAGTGCCCTGACTATTATATACTGGTCTGGAAGACCCTTGCAACCATCAGAATAGTCTGATGGTTGCATATATCGATTACTATAAATCCTAAAAGCTTTTGCCAGAAATCGTTTTAAAGAACAGGCTAACAGCTTTTTTTACTGTGAAGCATATATACCTTAATTTACTGGAAAAAATTAAGAGGCAAAACTTGAAAAAAAAGGGTTATTTTGTAGATTTTTTTGCGTCGTTTCTTAAATATATTTTTATTAAAAACATTTTTTTGGCTTTAGGAGATTAAATTTCGATAAAAAAAGTTAATTTTAAACAACTTTTTTGTTACCGTATGTATACAAAAGTGCATAGAATTTCAGTTAAAATTAAAAAACTGAAAAGTGGACAAATTCACCCCTATCTTGCAAATGCACTTTAAATAGTAGCAATCCGCGGTTTTTTATATTTTGAGGTCAACTGGACATATGAAACAATAAAACATCTTTGACGTTGTAGTTTTTTTTAAGTACATAGTCAATAGCTTAATAATGTGAGCAGAAATAATGAATAAATAAAATTTAGATGAATCTGTTGATGTAAAAATAAGGTTATTTAGAGAAACGAGTAAGTTTTAAAAATTTCAAAAGATGTTAGTCTAAATTATAAAAATATATTTTTTTTTTTAATTATTTTGCTCAATACTAGAATTGCAGTTTAAATATACTTTTCCAACTATTGAAAGAATATGCCTTAAAAATTTTAGCCTTGTGGGAGCAGGTTATAAATTGCCATCCCGACGACAACTTTACTATCGTCTGGCACTTACTTGTAACCATTAAAATAGGTTGGCAATTTTTTCCTCCCTTTACATTTGGATTCAATAACAAGGCGTTAAAAATTAAAATATGGAGAGAGAGAGGAGGGTGAAGAATGCAAAAAAGAAATAAAAATGGAAATATATCTAAAAAATACCAATAAAATACGTAAATTTATTTTTTTTATTATTGTTTTATATGAGTTTTATGTAGGAAAAGGGATAAATGTACTTTAAAATTTGAATTTCGTGCCATTATCAGTCAGTCATTTGAAATTTTCCGATTTTCTCTTTAAAGTCGTACTGAGCGACCTCGAAAACCACCGAGTATAACATTTGGACGATTATTTATTCGTTTGGTTACATTTTTTTTAACGGGTACAAATTATGCACTTTTTGATGCAATTATAAAGTCAAAACGGTCCATAAAAGATCCCTTAAAAAAACACATTTTTTTTTCGTTTTTTTATTTATTGCTATATTGCAACAAACATAACGGATTATGCAATTTCTAATCAATCCAGACTAGTAGGAAATTTAGTTACAAAACTGTAAACGAAACCATTTTTTTTTCTACAAGCAACACGATTTAAGTATACTTTTTCTCGATTTTTTTTTCATTTTGTCTATTTACCCAATGTTCCGGATCTTCGATTACTCTATACATCTTTCCAAAGGGTTTTCAGCAAAAACATCCTGCCACATCTTAAATTCAACAATTCTTGCTAGTTTACAGATATTGTTTGCTCTATTTTCATTTAGGGAAAAAACTGTGTACACTAGTTTTTTTCTAATAAAAAAACATGAGACTTTCTAAAAATATCACTTTTTATATCCAAACAGGTATTATCATGCCCAGTAAGCCGATTAATTATAAATTTTATTACACAAGGCAAACTTTAACCTAGAAATAAAAAAAATAAAAT
>JAHBCN010014882.1:0-21758 GCA_019359885.1 Listronotus oregonensis
TATTATATTTTTATATATATATATATATATATATATATATATATTATATATATATATATATATATATATATATATATATATATATATATATATATATATATATATATATATATATATATATATATATATATATATATATATATATATATATATATATATATATATATATATATATATATATATATATATATATATATATATATATATAATCATCATCGGGTTTTTTAACTAACGCCATATGTTGTTACGTAATAATTCGGCAGTGGCCATACTTTTAATAATTAAATGTATATGTTCTATAAACAACGTTTCTATATTTAATCACAGTCATCATCGGGGTATTACACACAGGTCTAAAGAGCAGGGCCCCACAGTTTTTGACAAGTGACAGTTGACAGGCGCCATTTTTAACGCCTAACCTATGTATGTGGTTTTGACAGGCTCCGTTATTTTAACATATGCACAGTGCTAGCCTAAGATTCCTAACGTACTCTACACGTTTTAATCAATACATTTTAACTTTAGCCATTTGGCTGCATGGTTTAAGGCGTTGGAACCAGAAGCAAGGCACTAGGTGGTTCAAATCCCCGGACTTTTTTTATTTAATTCGCCCCCGATGACGTCGAGATCCAAGATGGCTACCAACAGCTGATGACGTTTGACAGGTAACATAAATATATATAGTTAGGTTAAGATTTCTACAAATGGTGTAGTTCCCTGCGCTTAGGCACGGGGCTTAAGCGTGGGGGGCCCCCACATATGACGTAATACCTTTAACCTAAGATTCCTAAGTAAGACGCTAAATTTAAGGTTATGTTGGCTTACTTGCGATTGTGGGGCCCTAAGCGGACGGCCCAGAGTCCTAGGCGGGGGGCCCTAGGAGAGACACCCTGTTGCTAAAGCCAAAGGTAGCTAGCGCCAGATGTTGCTAACGCCAGATGTTGCTAGCGCCAGTGGCAGCTAACGCCAGTGGCAGCTAGCGCCTGAAGCTAACTTCAGGTTGTACTTCTTCTTCGGCCAAGGTAACGGTATGCCTACTATTGCAAGTATGCGGGGTGCTTCACAAACACGGGGTAAACAGATGTTGTGTTTTTTTAAATGAAATAGTATTATTTTCAATTTACTTTCTGAATCTACGCAAAATTTTAGCCCTAGTTCCTGTTTCATGTCCTATTATCTATTATTTTACCTTTTTACCTGTAAGACACTATCAACATTTACATGACAGTTATGTTTGACGCTGCCAAATAACTTTATAACTTGATTTTAATATTTATTTTAAATTATGTCATTTTGTAGAAGAACCAAATCTGTCATTACGAAAAGTGGCCTCTCAGTCCGATGTTGGTTTTATATCTGTAAGGAATGTCCTTTTATCTAACAAATTTCATCCCTATGAAATTACATTAGTGCAAAAACTATTTGAGGATGATTTTGATCGCCGAATTGTGAAGTTATGTTGGAAAAATGGGAACGAAATCGGAATTTTTTCAATAATATTATTTTTTCTGACGAATCAACTTTCATGCTTAACGGCACAGTTAACAGACATAATACTGGGCAGATGAGAATCTGGATGAGAGAATCCACACCAATATCCTGAAAAAGTCAACGTTTGGGCAGTTATAATTCAAAACCAAATAATAGACCCATTTTTGAGGAAAATTTAAATTCAGAGCAATATTTGCACATGTTAGAAAATCAAATATTACCTGAAATAATAATTAGAAGAGGTCATAATTTACAATTAACATGGTTTCAGCAAGATGGAATTCCTGCACATTTCGGTATAAACGTAAGGAGATTTTTAGATGCTGTTCAAAGTATTCACCTCTTTCTGCTTGTATTCCAACCACTATTTCCCTACATTCCTAGGAGTAGCAGAAAATGCCAGAGTTAGAGATTGCAATTTTTAAATAGCTCTATCCCCACATCTTTTATCGAAAGTACTTTAAGTGGATACTCGTTTAAAAGAAAATTTAAAGCTCTTTTAATAGATCGGGAGACGATGACAGGTGATGGTCTCCCATTTTATACCGCATGCCCTTTTAAGGGTTGATAATTAACCCTAAAATGTGAAAGGTTCTTTGGGCCCCGGCACGCTTTCCCGTCATAAGGAAAAGCGCTTTTCTTTTTGCGAAGAATTTTCATGTTTTTCTGTGTTATTATACTGCCTGCCGTTGTAGCATAAGGAAGGACAAACAAATTGAAGCTGTAATAATTGATGGCATGCAATTCACAGCGGTCAAAACGGTTCAAAGAGTTAAGATAAGAATAAAAATATTAAATCAAATTTCCGTGTTTTCAAATTACATGCCAACGTGAAGAATTAAAGTTTTAATTACAAGTAGTACCGATTTTCCGTGATTCCAAACTGCATGCCATTAGAAAGATACTTAATTTGTATAATCAACAAATAGTAGGAAATTTGGCATGCACACCAGGATGTCGCAAAATAGAGGCATGCATGACGAAAGTTGCACAAGATTCTGTGCAAATTTATGTGACTTTTTTTCATGCCGTTTTGTATTTCGTTAATATATATTATTTCAAGTTATTGGCGAAAATGGCATGCATGCAACTACAGCCCAACATAAAAAAAAATGTGAAAAAATTGAATAAACATTAATTTCTCAATTGTAACAAAAATCTGAAAAATTCCGTGACTTTTTCTTGCGTGCCGCTTTGTATTGTGTTAGTAAATATGATTGTAAGCTGAAATAAAAAATGGCATGCATGTAGCTTGATCCAAATTAGTTAAATAAATAAAAGAAGATGGTTAGATTTAATATTTTGTGCAACTATTATCCTTATTTATAATGCGATGGTCTTATTCAACATGCATGCCATTTTCGCCATAAACTAGAATAACATTTTTAATGAAATACAAAAAGGGATAATTTAAAACACGGAAATGTTTCGAATGTTTGTGCAATTTTATTATTATTAAAAATGCGTTGGTCTTTATTTAACATGCATGCCATTTTCGCTATAAACTTAGAATAATATTTTTTTAAGAAAACAAAACGGCATGCAAATTAAAAACACGGAAATATTACCAAAATTTTATAACTTTTATTATTATTTATAATATGATGGTCTTATTCAACATGCATGTCATTTTCATTAAAAATTATTTGGTTATAAAATTAATATTTATACTTATTAGGGGTAGCTGAGATCGAGGAAAATTTATACTAAATGTTAACAGAGTTTATCCGAAATTTTTATTTTGGTCATACAAAGGGCGCATGCCAATTTTTCCAGAGTGCTTTTGTGATTAAAACTTCAATTTTTTACGTTGGCTGAATTTGAAAACCCAGAAATTCGATTTAATTTTTTTATTCTTATCATAACCCTTTGAGCCCTTTTGACCGCTGCGAATTGCATGCCATCAATTATTACAGCTTCAATTTTGTGTGAACTTCCTTATGCCAAGGCAGGCAGATAATAACACGGAAAAACACAAAATTCTTCTAAAAGAAAAGCGCTTCCCCCTTATAACGGAAAGCGTGCGTCGACCAAAACCGCTACCTTTCACATTTTAGGGTTATTATCAACCCCTAAAATGCGGTATAAAATGGGAGACCATCACCTGTCATCATCTCCCGATCTATAAATGTAGTCCTATTCGGTGTTGGCTAGTTTGTAGTTCACCAACTGGAGGGCGTTTTTTAAGGAAAACTTGTTTTTTCGAGATTTTCTTTAGAAAGTTATATACAACGGATTGATTTTTTATTATTGGTTTCGAAGAGGAAAAAAATTCCTACAATATGGCCCTGTCGGTCTAGCTCTAAGGATCATTAAAACACGCAAGCCCGTCTATACGGCTGTTGCCTTCGTAAAGGTGAGGATCTCTCGATCGGGGAAGGTAAGATATCTATATACTTTGTATATAAATACATTGACGTGTTCAATTGTTTCTGGGTATTTCCGGTTTCACCGAAAATGACCTCAACTTTTGAATTTTAAATGGAACACCCTGTATTTTTTTTGCCTCCTGATCCTGCGAAAGCGATATCTGCATTACTCTGCTCTACTTTTCTAAATCAGGCTTAGAGACTGGTTTGGGAAACTGATTGTTAAAGTAAAGGGTATATTTGCAAGCAAAATTATAAATGGGATTGATTGTAAAAGAGAGAAGATCGTTGGCAATATCTTGACACTGGTTTGGAATTATTTTATAATGTTTGATAAACCTAAGAGATAAGATGTTCACGCCCTTTTTATTACTGTATCAAGTAAGGTGTAACTTAATTTAAATATTATAAACAATTAAAGAAAAAGTATTATTTCACCAGAAATTATTTTTTTATGGCCCATTATGTCACTAAAAATATCTTAGGATATTTACATTTAAAATTTAAAATTTTCTTCTCTTAACTGCGTTTATCACAGCAATTTTACGTTCACTTTGTTCTCTTAGCGTTTATATTTTAGGATATTTTTTATCTTGGAACAGTTCACGAAGGCTAAGCCTAAGTACTTCACGTACCGTGGGTGTCTGAGGTTTGCTAATAGGGGTTTATTCACAGAGACTTAAACATTCCGAGATTTGCCGGAAACGGAAAAACTTCTGCGGGTAGCAGGTTAAATAGTCTGGACACTCTAGGGATGAAGGAACGAACAAAGTGGGAAGTTCAGGGCCTCTCCAGATGAACTGTAAAAGATGCATAAAAGTGGCACTACGTGTTGGTCTGGTTGGGAGCTGCCAAAGGGGAAATAATACTGGCCAACTCTTCGAAGCACAAAACCGTGAAAATACCTACAAAAAGTACAAATCCCCTACAGCTCGTCGGTGGGCAAGATAAGAGCTTTTCTGTCATGTGGATCATTAATAAGTCGAACAGCTCTTGTCTGAATAGAGTCAATAATTCTAAGTTTTGTAGGAGACGCCATTCCCCAGACGAGAGAACAAAATTCTTAAGAGGGTCAGATCTGGGAGACCGATTAGAAGAGAGAAATACTTTCTGTCTTACAAAAGGAATCCAGCTTTTTGAAGCTGCTAAAGCTATGGATGTAACGTGTTTGTGCCAGTTAAGGTTGTTCTCAAAAGTATCACTCACAAGATTAAACGATTCTTTGTTCGCAGAACTTGCCCGCTTATATGTAATGGATGAGCATTGGCCGGCTTTTTCGCGATCTCGATAGGATATTAATAAACAAACCCCATGTGTTTGTTTGAGAAATAGACAATATTGTGGTTATATAATAGTGATGCGACTCGAATAGGATTCTGTGACTCGAGTCAGTCGAGCAATTTTACTACCTCACTCGAGTTTTCGGGTCACTCCAGTAAAATCTTACTCACGTTGCAAGTTTGCAATTCGAGTGAGATTCCTTTTAGCTTAAACAAATACCTTTATTATTTTATATTTTCTTACTAAAATGCGGCGAACTACGAGATGCAAGCTTAAACCTGCCAGTCTCGATTTGTACCGGCGCGGCATAAATAAGTAAAAATGTAAAATAGAGTAGTGAAGTGACATCTAGTGGCAACAGAATCAACTCGATGCGCCGAGTTTACTCGGTAACTCGAGGGCATAGAGACTTGAGTAATTTTTTTTCAATCGGGGGAGTTTGACAAACTCACTTGAGGGACTCGAGTAAAACCCGGGCTCGACTCGCGCACTATTTCATAATATTTTTCGTGGATTTTCATTGTCTTTATTTGTTTATGGTTAGGTTAGATTATGTTAGGTTTAAAGTGAGTGGACTTTTACGCCCTCCACCGCACCGCTCGGTCTATTGTGGCTCACACCTTTATATTCCTTCCAATTTGGACCAGATTTATAATGAGTCCGATATCGAATTGGGGAGAGTTCACATCTTTCCTTACCGGCCGCTACCGGACACGAGCACAATATGTGTTTCTGGTGTCCCTGTTTCCTGGAAAGTATGACGAGCAGACAATTAGATCCGTCATGCCCTCCCTCTCGGTCTAGGGGACGGGAAGCACCAGGTCCTTGTTAAGGAACCAGATGTTCCTTTTTGGTCGTTATTCGGCCCTTTTCCCAAGAAAACTTTTATCCGCTTTCGGTTTAAAGCCAGGGAATCCTTTTCCCTATAAAAGCAGTTCTGTCCGCCTTCTGTTTGGTCTAACCCCTTCAAAGCCCCCTGTTTTTTTCGGGATGGTTTAGCCCTTCTCGTGAAGCAGGCGCCTTTCGAAACGGATTTTCCCACCCCGTTTCGGTCCCGGCAACAAACCCCTTTCTCCCCTTGGTGGCCCCTTTTTGGGTGACCCACCTATCGAAACGGATTTATCCGTTTCGGTCAGCGCACCTTTGTCACTATTTTTCTATGGAGGTAGGTAGGTAGGTTTAAATTCAGTGGGTATAACACCCTTTTACCGCATCGATTTTTTATTGTGGCCACCCCCTTTTTATATTTCTCCCACCAGGTCCAGACTTCTATTAAACCCATGACCCCGTGGGGAGAAATCTTTCAACCTCCCCAGGCAACAAGGTGTCATTGCCGAGGTTTTGGAATCTTTTTCTTTCCTTGCTGGGAAACAAACACAGTTGGCCTGCCGATTCTCCCCCCCATGCACATGCGGCACTCGGCGTCTTCCGCTAGGCCGATCTTGTGAGGGGTATTTCAATCTGCAGTGTCCCGTGTACAGTCCCATTTAGAGTTTTAAGGTGGCCAAGCTGATATAAAATCCCGGCCGTTCCATAAGATATACCGATGACCGGTTTCGGCCCTGTGAATTTTTTTCCTCCCCCTTTTGGCAAGGAGGTCTCCCGTTTTTATTACCCTTAGGCCAGTGTGTCCAGGTATCCACAGTAGTGTAACCTTTATTTTTTTGACCCGTTTGGTCAGCGCATCATTGCAGTTCCAGACGGTTTTCGAATTGACCACAAGACCCCAAAGCTGCTTGACTATCGGAGAATATTTTAATTCCTTACTGTGCAGTGCCGATCAACCAGCGATCTAGCACACATCTCAATAGAAAAACCCCGCTTGAAATATTTTGGAGAGTGCCCGGCAAGGAAAACTCCCCCTCGGCCTCTGTCCATATATTCTAGCTCCAACACTGTCCTTGGTTTTGGAGCCATCGGTGTCCGGAGAAATGGTCTTTTTTCGACTCCAGTCCCCCTTTGGGGGGTAGACTACACTGGGGGCCGGTTGTAATTGGTTGCTGTAGGCATTATGTTAAGGGCATTCCCAGTTCTGTTTGGAGCAAAAAGAATAGTCCACCACGGCAGAGCCCCGCATTACCGCAGTAAGACTAGATACCCGAGAGATCGCCCTGTATCTCGGGGGTTTATTGGAGACACCTGTTTAAGGACAGGATGTCATTCACTCATCAGCACGGTATGCTAACACCTTGAGTTAAGCCTTGTGTTGTCTTAGCTTTGGATCCCGTCCCATACGCTAGCGTTTGGAGGCCAAAACCGGCAACTCCAGCGCATGTTACAAAATAGCCTACTGGGCCCAGCCACGACATCGACGTGCGATCACAGCGGTGGGTTGTTTATGGAACACATGGTTGCTCGAGTATCTTCAACCCTTATTAATTGCCCGAAGTTTTATTTATTTTTTCCAGGCCAGGGGAACCCAATTGGGTTTACTGAAATCTTTTATATTATTTTTAAAAAGCTGCCGATTTTTTCCGTTTTTTTTATTGATTTTCTTTTGCCCATGAACTTTTACCTGAGACCATTGTATATGATGTTGTCTGACCAAGACTGGCAGGCAATACCAAATTTTGATGTTTGTCCGTTGGGCCCGTTTTGTGTTTTTTAACCCCCATATTAAGCGGTCTCTTGATTTCACCAATGTATATTTCACTATATTCACAGATAACTGGTAAATGCTTTGTTTGTGTTGAAATTTTCTGGTTTGGTTAAGTTACCTATCCTTCGGTTAAGTTTTGAAAAAATAATGTAACCATTAATTTCTAGAATAAGTGCAATTTATTTTTCTGTTACTTTAATTATCACAAAATACGTTTGTACAGGGTTATTGATTTTAAAGTAAACAGGACTTTATTTTTAACTTCCCTTTTACTTTATTAAAAACGAAATAGCCATTTCATTTTTTTCCGGGTTTTAATAATTCATCAGAAAAACATTTAAAACAAAAAAAAAAAGAGTTAAGCACGAGTGACGTATTTTTTAAATGGAAAAACTCCTTAAATTTTTATTTCAATAGATAGAGATTTTCACGAAGGAATTCGGTGATATAGGGGTTTGGTTTATTTCCTACGGTTCTGCCGCCAATTGTCCAAAAACTGCATGATACTATAAGGATAGTTTCACCTGAAAAAACCTGGCTGCCACAGATCATAGGTGCTTATTTGTCAAAGTCAAGAATTTTAAAAATACGTTTATTACTTTTGGAGTAGTTTTAAACTTTCATCAAAGAACGGCTTCAAATTGTATTATATAAAAAAGATATGATAAAATCTATTTCTAAGCCAAGCAGAAAAATTTTTCAATAAAGGGAAAAAAAATTTAAAAAATAATACGATGTAGAATATGGGGGGGGAATGAGAACACTTAAAAAAAAATTTTTAATATTACTAATAATTTAAATGTTTATATGACCCCCCTATTTTCGAAACCTGATTTTAACCCCTCCTTAGCCTTTCTAAGCTCGGCGATATTTGAGGTTCTTGGTTAAGATGAAATTTTTATTTACTTTTTTTTTTCCCCCCTTTTTTTCCCCTGTTTGTGTTCCCTTTTTGGGAAACACAAATTTTTCGGGGACCCCATAGAAAAGTGAAAAAAAATTTTAGTATCTGGATTATTAGGTGTCCATCTAAAGTCCCAAAAAGTCCAACCACGTTTTGTATCGGCGATTGAGTTTTTTTCACAACTTGACGAACAGCATGGGGGGGCTCCGTCTTGTTGCCAAAGAAAAAGTTTCCGAGGGGAAAATTTTTTCTAAAAAAACCAAATTTTTTTTTTTAAGAAGGGGAGATATTTTTTTTTAGTTAAGAACCCCTTTTTAAAAATATTGGAACGACAATTCTATTGTTAAGCACACCACACCAGATATGAAAAAAAACTTCCTTGGTATTAAATTTTTTAAAATTTTTTTTTGGGGTGTTGTTTTTTTCGGGGTATTTTGATTAAAAAATTCCCGATGAGTGAACGTAGCTTCATCCGTCCAAAGAATTTTTTAAAAATTTTTGGGAAACAAACTGAAAGCGAGTTCCTTTTGTTCACGTGTTAAATGCTGAAAAGAAAGAGCGTGCTATGGAAGAAACTTAAAATATTTCAGTGTCCTCTAAACCCGGGGTTTCAAGGACTCTCTTCTTGCAGGGCCAACCTCAAGTCTTTAACTTGGGCAGTAATTGACTTCATGGGTTTTTAAAAAATAAAAAAATTTAAAAAGGGCCCCCGACCCCGGGTTTTTTTTTCCCCCAATTTTAGTCCTTTTTTTAATACAAAAAGGTATATTCGTTTTTTAAAAAAAAAGGAAGTTCAAAAAAACCGGGGTTTTTTTTTTTAAAAAGAAAAACCCCCGTATTTGCGATTGAAATTTTTTAATTTTAATATTTTAATTTGTTCAAAGTTGGTTTTAGAGCATGGATTATAAATATTATTTTTTCAATGAAAACACATTTGGGGTTATTTTTAAAATTTTGGGGAAAAAAATTATAATTATTTATATTGTAGGTTAAAAAGTTTAATTTAATATTTACACTAATGTTCTTTTTAAAAAATAATTTAATACTACATTAAAAAAGTATAAAAAATTTTTCCCTTTATTTTTAAAAAAAAATTTTAGAGAGTTATTTTTTTTTTTTAAAAAAAACCCAATTTAAAAAATTAAAAAATAATGTCAAAAAAAGATGAGTAAAAAAAAAACAAAAAAATGACTTTAAAAAAAATTTAATTATTTACTATACTTTAACTCTAGTCTGTTTGGTTTTTTTTTTTTTTTATAATAATAAATGGGAACATAAAAAAAAAAGGGGGAAATATAGAAGTAGGTTATTTACTGGGGAATTTTCATTTTGAAAAAACCCCCTTTTTTCTGTCGCCAACTTTTTTCCCAGTTTTTAGATATACATCATCAGGTGAAATAACTTTATGTAGGCAGTCAGGTTTAAAAAAAAGTGAAAAAAAAAATTTTTTTACTTGTTTTTTTAAAAAAAACCCCTTTAGTTCTTAGTTTTTTTATCCAAAATTTTTAAAATTTTTAAAATGATTTTAACATTATGGGGTTTTTATTTCAAAAAAAAATTACTAAAATACCAAAAAATTATTGAAATAATAGGGGTTTTTTTTTTTTAGAAAAATTTTTTTCTTTTTGTGCATACCTAGTCCCAAAATACACTTTTCATTAAAGCGCTATTAAAAAAAAATAAAAAAATGTACAATATTTCAGAAATAGACCTAATGAATGGCACATAAAAATAATTCCCTTTTTTTCTAAAAAAAAAACCAAAAAAAACGATTGATAGCCCCATCATATAAAACCAAATTAAAATATCAGTATACCAAAAATATAATATATTTTAAAAAAAATTTTAGATAAAATAGCATATATTTTATCAAAAAAAAATTAAAGTAGGCTCAGACCATCAGAAAAAAACTCAATTTTTTTTTTAAAGGAAAAATAAAACACCATCACTTAATAAATCTGAAGTGTATAAATTAGGCTGTAAAAGAATGCAATAGCTTATTAATAGGTTAGGGGCAGAAAAAAAATATTAATATTAGGTATAAAAAAAAAAATCCTCTTTTTTAAAAAAAAAAAAAACCAAAATTTACAAAAAATTTCTTTTTTCCAGATGTAAAAAAGCTGTATTAAAACAAAAAAAAGTAAAAATAAAAAGTTTTTTTTTTCCCCCTTTTTTTCCAATAACTGTTTCCCCTTTTTTATAGGAAAAAAATTTTATTTGTTAATTTATTTTTATTAAAATGTACTACTATGGAAAAATAATTCAGTATTTGAAAAATCCCCTTTTTTGATTGGGTAAATATAAATTTTCAATTAATCAATCCCCCATATTGTTTAATACATTAAATTTTTTTTTTCCGCAATATACCATAGTCTGGGGGAAATTTTTTAAAACAGAATAGAAACTTTAGGAAAGTACTAATGGATACTTTTAAAATTTTTGCTTAGATGCTTAGATCAGCACCTTTTTTTTTTTTACAGCTTTCTTAAGTTTTTTTAACCCCAAAAAAAACGAAAAAAATAATGTACTTTAAAAAAAAAACATAAAATTTAAAGTCTTAAAGATATATTGTATGAATGGATAAAAATAACCCCCCTTTTTTTACTTTTTTGAAAAACAACCTTGGGATATTTTTTTTTTTTAGCAAAACCTACAATTAACACAAATACTGTTTTTTTCCCGGGTTTTTTAAAATTTTCCAAAAAAAAATTAAATTTTTAAAACGAATACATATACATTAACAAATATTTTAAATATCCAGCTCGATTTTTAAAACAATCAGGTTTCCAGAACTGTAAATCACTTTTTTTAATTAGTTTAAAAATTTTGGGGGCCATTTAAAAAAAAAAATTTTTTTTTTTTGGGTTTCCCTTTTAAAATTAAAATTTTTAAATTTTTAAATTTATATTTTTAAGATCCGAAAATAATTTGGGTTTTCCCCAAAACCCAAAAAAAAAAATTAAAACCTGACTAAAAAGGGCCCCCTTACAATAAATCTACCCCTTAAAATTTTTGTTGAAACTTTTTTAAAAACCCCAAAAATTAAAAAAAATATTAGGAACCCCCAAAATTTTTAAAAAAAAATTTTTGGGCCCTTTTAAAAATTTAAAAAATTTTTAAATTAACCTTTTTTTATCTTCTATGATTATTCGATATTAAAAACTTTATTTTGATCCAGTTTTAAAATTACTTTATTAATTTTTTCCATCGTTTAATATAAACTTTTTTTAAAAGCAGATTCAAAAAATTTAAAAAGGGGAGAGTTTTTTTAAAAAAAAATTTAATATATAAAAAAAGACTTTGGGAAAAAAATTTTTAAAAATTTTGCCCCCGTTTAGTGATTTATATGACCCCAAAAAATAACTCCCTTTTTTGTACTTTTTTTAAAAAAGGGAAAATTTTGGGGGCCCTATCATTAGTTTTAAAAAATTTTCACCCCACCCAGAACCAGGATCTACCCCCTTTTTTTTCACTTTCCCCAAAAATTTTTTAAACAAATAAATTTTCTTTTTTAAAAAATTTTTTGATACACCCAAAAAATTCTGTTTTAATAAAAAAAATCAGTTTTAAAAATTAATATAAACCAATATATTTTAAATTTTCATGGGGTTTTTCCGGGGGTTAAAAAAATTTAAAAAAATTTTTTTGGGGAATTTTTTTAAAACATTTTTGGGGAAATTTTTTTTAATTTTTTTTTTTTTTAAAAAACCCAAAAAAACCCTTTTTACTTTTTTTTTTAAAAAAAAAAATTTTTTCATAAAGCAAACAATGGCCCCCCCAAAAGACGTTAAAAAATTTTATAACCACCAAATTTTAAAAAACCCCCTTTTAAAAATATTAAAAAAAAGTTGGGGGCATACCAAAATTAAAAAAAAAGTTTTGTTTTTAAAAAATTTTTTAAACCCCAACCTACTTACGTAAAATTTTTTTTATCTTTCTTGAAAAATTTAAATATTTTTAAAAAAATTTTTTGGAAAAGTTTAATTAATTGTTATTAACTTTACTACGACGCCTACATTTTTTTAAAAAGTTTTCCCCCCTAAAAAGAGTTCAAAAATTTCCCAAACATAAACATTAATAAGAAAGAAAAATTAAATTTTGCGAAAAGAAGGGGTTTGGGGTAGTTTTCCAGGGCCCCAAATCCCCGAGGTTAAATTTTTTTAACGTTATAAAATTTGTCTGCTATTTGTATGAAAATTATTTCTTTTCCCCAAATCCAGTTAAAAACCCCCCCTTGGTCCTAAACTATAGAAACCGTATAAAAACATTTAAACATTAACAAATACCAAAAAAAAAAACCCCTTTATTTAAAATCAAAATTAGGAAAGTCGTTTTGGAAAATTAAAAAAACCGGAAGGGGAAAAATTTTAAAAACCAAAATTCTTCGTTCTAATGTCTAAAATGGCCCCCAAATTAACCCCCTCGGGGCCCCACTTTTTTTTATTGAGGGGACGTCGAAAAAATCTAATTCTTAAATAAAGATAAATTTGTATTTGTAGGCCCCACCCCAAAGAAGGCACCCATGTTTTCGATGATATTTATATATGAAAACCCCAAGCAAAAACTTTTTGTGTTTCAGTTCTTTTAAAATACAAAGTTTTTTTTTTTAAAAAAATATTGAAAAACCCTATATCACCATTTTTATACTAACTAATATAAGAAAATTCCGTTCTTTTTCCAAAGGATTTATTAAAAATATTTCCTTTTTTTTGAAATTTTTTGTTATTTAAAATTAAGTTTAAATTTTTAAAAAAAAAGCGTGATTAAATTTTTTAGTTTTTTTTGGGGGACTTTTTTTTTTAAATTTTTAATATGGAATTTAGGGGGGAATTGATTATGCTTTTTTTATATTGGGGGATGGTGGGGGTTTTTTGATGTGGAATTATCGCCAATGCAACGTTTTAGACAAAAAGAGCTTTTGGGGTGTAGGGGGGGCAGAAAAAATCGAGATTTTCCCCTTTTAAAACTCCTAAATTTATTGAATAAAAAAAATGGGAAAAAAAAAAAAAACGTTTTTTTGTATTGGTCGTAAGAAAGTAAAAATTTTTAAAAAAAAATGCATTACCCCCCTTTTTTTGAAACATAATCTATAACCCCTCCCCTTGTTTTTAACTCGCCGATTATTTGAGGTTTTTGGGTTTAAAAAGATTAATTTCATTTACAATTTTTTTTCTCATTTCTTCCGCGTTTGTGTTCTCTTTTTTAAAAGATATTCTTTTAAGTAACCCATAGAAAAGTGTAAAAAATTTAATATCGGGGCATTAGGTGTCCATCAAAAGTGTCATAACGTCCCAATCCATGATTGTATGGCGGTTGAGATATGCACAACTTGGGGAACAAATGGGGCGGCGCTCCGTCTTGTTGCCAAATTATCTTCGATACGTTTCGAAGGGAAATTTTTCAAAAATGTGCTCAATATCTTTTTTAAGAAGATTGAGAATTTTCTTCGAAGAACCCCAAAGAATATTGGCACGAAATTTTAAGAAACAAAAAGACATGAAAAGAAACCTCCCCAGTATTTAATTTCTTGAAATTTTTTTTTGGGTCTTGTCTTTCCCGTTGGTATTTTTTTGGGAAATTTTTCCCGGGGGAAAAAGAGTTCATCCGTCCAAAGAATCGTTTGAAATTTAAAAAAAACAAAAAAGGAAAAATTTCCTTTGTTTACGTGGTTTCCCATAAGAAGCTATGGAAGAAATTTTTAAAAATTTCAGTGTTTCTGAACCTTTGCATAGGTTACTCTTTTCTGCGGGGCCCCCAACCCCAAGCCCTTTAAAGGGCCAGAAATTTTATTATGGGATAAAAAAAATAATTTAGAATAGCTCGATCCCGGTTTCTTTTTTTCATTGTAGCCCTTTTTTCTAATATTTTGATTTTTTTTTTTTTGAAAAGACCCATTTTTAAAAAACTTTTTTACTGATATATTTCGGGGGGAAAATTTTCAACATATCTTCGTTGATTTTGGGTTTTCCACATTTATAATAAAGATTTTTTTGAGCCGTTTTTGATAAAAAACCTTTTTTAAAAACTATTTTAAATTTAATAAACTTTTTTTAAAAATTTTTGACTTTGAAAAGGGAGAAGCACCGGACCTGGGGGCCCCCCGGTTTTTTTTAGGTGAAACTATCCTTATATATATCAGTTTTTAAGTGTTGCAAAAACCCCGGGGGGAAAAACCTCCCTATATCAAAAAAACCCCGTAAAAAAATTCTATCTTTTTATAAAAAAAAATACGGGTATTAGATTTAAAAATACGTCACTTGTGGAATTTTTTTTTTTTTTCAAATTTTTTTTTCTGATAGATTAGAATTTAGGAAAAAAAAAAAAAAAGGGGAATTCTTTTTTTAAAAAGTACGGGGAAACCCCCAAAAAAAAAAAGCCCTGTCTATTTTTGGGTTAATTTTAAATTTTAATTTTTAAAATTTTTTAAAAATTTTTAAAATCTCAATTTGTTTAAATTTTGGTTTTTGAAGGGGCTATAAGTATTTTTTAAATGAGAACAAAAAGGGTTACTTTTTAAACTTTGGAAAAAAATTTTAATTTTTTAATTGTACGTTAAAAGTTTAATTTAATTTTTAATTATTTTTTTTTTAACTATAATTTAATACTACATTAATAAGTTTAAAATAAGTATCAAAAAGTTTTAAATTTTTATAAATTAAATTTGAATTTTTATTTTTTTTTTTTTAAAATAAAAAAAAAATTAAAAAATTAAAAAATAATTGTTAAAAATAATAAAAATAAAAAACAAAAAAATTTTTTAAAAGAATTTACTATACTTCCAACTTATTCCTGTTTGGTATTCTTTTTACTGCCTTTTTTTAAAAAAAGGGGAACATAAAAAAATTAAAGGGGTTATATTTAAAAAAACTAAACATTAATAAGATAAGAAACTTTAATTTTTAAATTTGGTAAATGGTTGGTGCTAAAAGTATCTGTTTTTAAAACAAAAGGGGTTTAAACCTGCCGAGTCTAATATTTTTTTTTAAAGTATATAAAATTTGTTCAAGAAATTATGTTCTTAGGAAACTTCAGTTTAATCTGGGGGGGGCCCTGGCATTTTTGGGATTCTTGAATTTTTATAAAACATCAATTTTAAAAAAGATTAATTTGATTTGACACCACACCTAAAGTGTTATGTTATGTTATGACACTACATGTCGGGCTTGATGATTGTTTATTTTAAAGGGCCCAACTATAACAACAAATTTTTTTTTCCTCGGATTCTATGGGGAAAAAACAAAAAGGGTTTTTTTTTTTTTAAAAAAAATGAAAAAAAACCACAAATTTTCGGTGCTCTCCCCCAAAATTCGTAAGTTCCATTTTTTAAAGGTTGTTTTTGGCAATATCACCCCAAAAATCTCAAGTACCAAAAAAAAATTTAAAGGGGTCGAAATTTTTTTTAAGTCGTAGGAATAAAAAATTCTTTTTGTCCTGTTTTTCCTCCGATCATGAAGTGCTCCATAAAAAAAAAAAATATTTTTTCCGGGAAGGCGGCTGAAGGGGCAAAGCTTTTTCCATCCGGGGTGGGGGGGAAACTCGGGCCCAAAAGATGGGGGTCCCTTTGGGGCTAAGCGCTGTGAACGAAGATTCCTATACCTGTTCCTTTCTGAGGGCCCCCGCCCCGGGGATTTTCCCAACGGGAAAATGGGCGCGCCGCAGGGAGGGGCAGTACTGACAAAAAAAAGGTTTGCTTTATACCAGAAGCAGTCCTTGGTCGGGCCGCCATTGTTTGTGCCCTGCATCGTAATTTTTTTGCTAAAAATTTCCCCAAATTTTTTAAAAACCCCGGGAAATTTTTGGGGTTACAGAGGCCGACGATCCAGAAGTTTTAACCCACAAAGCCGGGGGGAAAACTCACGTTGACAACAACGTGTGGGCGGGGAAAGGGGGGGCTGGCGATTGCCGTGCCGCAAAGCCATACCGGGGGGAAAAAAACCCCCCTTCAGAATTCAAATTTATTGCCCCCCTTTTTTAGGAAATACTGTGAATTTTTTTTAAAAATATGTTTAAACCCAAAATTTTTAAAAAAAATTTTTAAAAAAAAAGGTTATTTATAATTTTTTTCCAAAAGTTTAAAGTGGAGGACTCGGTTTTTCCCATTTTTTGTAGGACAAAAAATTTTTTTTCCTTTTTTAAAAAAAAATTTTAAAAAAATATGTTGAAAACAACCTCTTAGGTACCCAATTTTGAAACCCTGAAAAATCGGCATGTTTGGGGTTTTCCAGAAGCAGCCCCTATCACGGCCCAGGAAAACAGCCCAGAATTTGGGCGACTCGTCAAAACGAAGCCACACAAAAAGTTTTGTTTGTTATATATCAAAAAAAACCCCCTGAACCCCGATCTATTATTTTTTATACTAATTACGGATAAGTATTTAATGTTCATATGTTTTCCGCAATATTGATTTATTTAATTTTTTCATCATATTGTAAAATTTTCACTTTGTACTACATTACTTGTTTTATTCATAAATAGAAATTTATACATTGTTTAGTCGTCTGTCGGTGTCCTTTTTTTTCGGGTTTATAAGCTTTAATTTGGGAAATTTTTGGGGGGGGTTTATATGCTTCTTTGTATTTTGGGGGAGATAGTGGTATTGGGGTTTTTATGGATGAAAAATTATCGCCAATGACAACAATTTAAAAAAATCCCCTATCTTTTTTAGAAAAAGTTATAAGATTTAATGAGGTGGCAGGAAATACAAGATATATGATTACTTTCAGTAAAGCCCAAACCCAATTAATGAAACAAAATGTAAAAAAAATTAAAAAAAACGTTTTTTCTACTAGATATAATCGCTCGTTTTTTTAGTGGTCGAAGACAAAATTTTTCCAAAAAAAAAGGGTTTTTTGAAATTTAAAATTTTTTCTAAAAGACATCGCAAAATGCATTGCGTTTTTGAAAAATTTAAATCAAAAAAAAAAAAATTTAAAACGTATTTTTTTTTATAAAAATTTTGGATCTTTTAGATTTTTCGAAGCCCCTTCATATTTGGCCAGAAAAAAAAACGGGGAAAGCTAAGTGGGGGGCCCCCGGACAAACTTTTTTTGGGGCCCCTCATAAAATTAACCAAAAATAAAAAAATACGCAAAAAAAACTATTCATATTTAATATTAGCAAACAGTAAAAAATTGTACCTAACTGAAATAAAAAAAATATTCTTTTTTAAAAAATAATTGGGAAACGAATAACCAAATATGGTACAATAACATAATTTAAATATATTTAAGTAATAGATACTTAAAGTATAGTAAATAAAAAAAAATTAAAAAATTTTCCCTTTTCTTGCTTTTTTTTCAAACTCAATAATTGTCCCTTTTAAATGGGGAAAATTTTTGCTTCTTCATTCTCTATGGATTATAATAATATAGCCCAGGCTGGGGAAAAAAATGTATGTTTTCGTGAAAAAAGTTTAAAAAGATATCTGAAATTTTTAAAGGGAAAAGGGTGGGTCTTTCTTATAACAAATACATAAAAAGATACAGATATCGTTGTTTCTTTTTATAAACAATGGAAAAAACCCCGAAATTTAGTATTTCGGTGGTCAAATTTTTTCAAAAAAATTTAAAAAAAAAAAAAACGATTCGGGAACTGGAAATTTTAAAGGACAAAAAAATTTTTTAATTTTTTTTTTTCGAAATTGAAGTTGATAAACAATTAAGCCCAATACGGGGCTTTTTAGCAATATTGAATAAATGTTTATAACCATTCCAATTTAAATTTTTGTTTGGGTAAAAAATTTTTGAAATGGGGCATCATTGATCATTGGTATTAATAAATTTTGCAAAAAATTTTAGCCAGATCGGTTTATTGGTTTATAAAAAAAACTAATTGTTTATTCCAAAAACGGTTTCTTAAACAATTATTGTTGCGCAAAGGGAAGCGGAGAGTTTTTTTTTTAATTTTTTTAATATTTTTTTTTTTACGATTTTTTTTCCAAAAAATCCCCTATTTCACTTCAAAGTGTTTCCAAAAAGTGAAAAATTGAAATTTTTTAAAAACCCTTCCGCCTTCCCGGGGAATGAAAGTATCTAACAAAAAAAAAATGTTTTTTTGATTTCAAATGATCCATTTAGTCAACCGCATATCGAAAAAAAACCCTTGTAAAATTATCCCGTAAGGCTTTCCCCTAGGTAGAAATATGTTCGAAAGTATTCCTTAAAAAGTCCAAATTATCCAATGTTGTTTGATGTGCAGATACGTCTCACTTCTGTGTAATTAAAAAGCCGGTTTAAAAAAATATTTATAATTTTCCAATCAATTGGCCAAAAATCCCAAATTAGTTAAAATTTTTGTTTTTAAAATTTAATTGGGAAAAAATTTTTCAAATTGGGGGTTTCAAAATTTTAAATTTAAAATTTTTTGAATTTTTCATTCTAAAAGAATATTTTTTTTTGTTAAAAAATTTTGCTAAAGGAAAATTATGGGTTTCCTTTTTTTTAAAATTTTTAATTTTTTCCCAATTTTTTGGTTTTTAAAAATTTCTATTTTTAATTTTTAAATTAAATTTCCCTTTTCCCTTTAATTTAAAGGTTTTTCTAAAAAAAAAAAAATGAATTTTTTTTGTATAAAAACCGGGTTTAATTTTTGAAAAATTTTCAGGCCAAAAATCTTTAAAAATTTTTAAATTAAAAAAAAATACCCTAAAAGGGTTTATTTTCCCTTATTATGCCCAAATTTTAATTTTTTAAAATGTAAAAAAGGCGGGGGTTAAAATTTTTTTTTTATAAATTTTTAGCGCCCTAAAAAATTTAAAATAAATAAAAAAACATTTTTAAACATTTTTTAATTCCGAAGAAAAACCAAAAAAAAAAAAAATTTTTAAAAAAGTTTGGGAAGGGGTTTTTTAAATTTTTAAAAATATTCCACCTTTTTGAAAAAGGGAAAGGAAGTTTTATTTTAAAAAATAAATTTCCGCCAAATCGGGCCCCTTTTGGAAGGCCCCAGACCCAAATTTTTTGGCTTTTTTCCCAAATTAAAAAAAGTTTATTAAATTTTCAAAAAATTTGGCCTTTTTTTTTAAATGAAAAAGCCCTTTTAAAAAATTTTTTTTTTTAAATTTTAAAATTTTAAAAAAAATAAAAATTTTGAAAATTTTCTTTAAAATTTTTTCAATTTTCCAAAAAACCAATTAAATTTTCAAAAAAAGGGAAATTTTTTATTTTTAAAAATTTTTTTCATAAAAACTTTTTCAAAAAATTTTTTCCCTTTTTAAACCAAATTTTTTTCCCCCCCCTTTTTTTTTTTAATAAAAAAAAAACTAAAATTTTAAAAATTTTAAAAAAGTTTAAAATTTTATTTTATTCGGAAAAGGGAATTTGTTTTTTTTTTTAATTTAAAATTTATAATAAAAATTTTTTTAAAATTAAATAATTATTAAAAAATAAAATATTTAATTATTTTAATTAAATATATTTAATTTTATAAAATAAATTTTTTATTTAATTTTTAAATAATTTATATATATTTATTATAAAATAATATATTAAATTTATATATTTATTTTTTTAAAATATTTATTTAAATTAATTTAATATAATTTAATAAATAATATAAATTATATAAATTTTATTAAATTAAATAATAAAATAAATTAATAAATAAATTTAATAATTTTAATTTTTAATTAATATAAAAAAAAATTATATAAATTAAAATTAAAAATATTTAAAAAAAATTTTAATTTTTAAAAATTTTTAAAAATTATAATTTATAAAAAAAAATTTTATTAAATTTAAAATTTTAATTTTATTTAAAAAAAAAATTTTTAATTTTTTTTAATTAAATAATTTTTTTATATTATATATATATATATATATAATATATATATATATATATATATATATATATATATATATATATATATATATATATATATATATATATATATATATATATATATATATATATATATATATATATATATATATATATATATATATATATATATATATATATATTATATAATTCAAAAATTTCTTAAACCTTTTTATTCTAATTAAGCTTGATTGTTTCTTGGGTATGGGTTTCTGTATAATTAAACAACAATATTTCTTTACGTTTCGCACCTACATGGAGGGCTTTTTCAAAGATATTTTTATTGTATTTTCATGATTTTAAAAATATCTACAAAAAAATATCATCAGGCATAAATTTAAAAATAATAATATAGAGATATAGGACAATTTACATTTGAAAAATTATGCAGTCTAAATTATTTCATTATATTTATACAATATCAATTAAATACAAAAATTCATGATAAAAATACTTTTTAAAACTTAAAAACAATTTATTTTTATTTAATAAAAAAGTGAACAATAATAAAAAAAATTATTTTTAAGTTTTAAAATTATTTTTTATTCATTTTTGTTATTACGTAAAAAAATAATAAATAATTTGACCATAAAATTTTTCTAAAAATTTTTATATATATTAATTTTAATTTATCCCGATATATTTTTTTGGTTTTTTTTAAAATCATAAAAAAACAATAAAAAAAAGTTTTAAAAAGGGTGGGAAAATATTGTTTTTAAAAAATACAAAAAATTACCCAAAAAAAATAATTAATTAATTATATATATATATATATATATATATATATATATATATATATATATATATATATATATATATATATATAATTTTTTTTTTTTTTTATAAATAAAATTTATAATTTTTTTTTTTTTAAAAATTTTAATTTTTTTACAATTAAATAAAAAAAATTGAAATAAAACCGCCCCTCCCGGAATGGTAGATAATTGTAGAATGATTAAAGTCTTTGTATGGGGAAAAAAAAGGCGGACAAAAAAATCCCGGTTTTTTCCGAAAAAATTAAAAAAAATTTATATAAAAAAAATTTTTTGTATTTTTTTTTTTTTTAAAAAAAACATTTAAAAACCAAAATTTTTTTTGTGGCTCGATCCCAGAAGGTCAATTTTTAAAAAAGCGGTCCCAAAAAAGGTCAATTTTTAAAAAAATTATGGCTCTTTTAAAAAAAAGGGCTTTTTTTGAAAAATTATAACTTCTTTTGAGTTGGGTCAAAAAAATTTTAAAAAATTCTGAGAAACGTCTTTCATAGGATGAAAAGGAGAAAAACTTTAGCCCTATCTAAAGG
>JAHBCN010014883.1:0-21809 GCA_019359885.1 Listronotus oregonensis
CCTGGTAACACAAATTTACTCGTTTCCTTTTTTTCCCCCCCGCAACCCGAGATTCAGGAGAATTTTTTGAAAGTACACTAACCGCAGTTAACTTGTTAACTAACGAAATTTTTTGGAGTAGTTATTTAATTAGGAAAAGGACAAAAAAATTATTTTTTTTGCGGTGTGCATGGTCGTTGCATTCGAAAATTTACAAGGGGGCGCCTTTCCCCGGACTAAAAGGAACTGGTGAATAATGGATTTATAACTTTTGGGAATTGTAATTTTTTTTAAATTTTTTTTTGGAATTAAAAAAACATATTTTGATAAATTTGGTTTTGTTTTTTGCCGTTTCAATATTAAACTTTATTATTTTTTTTTGGGGTTTTTTCGGTTTTTTTAAAAAAAAATCAATTTTAATTAGTTTCGGTTTATTTAGTTAAACCCCATCATCGAATATCAAAAAATTTTTTCTATTATTGTATTTAATTAACATGATGAATTTTGAAAAATTGATTGTATATAATTTGTAAAGTAAACACTTACCAACTATTTAAAAAAAATAAAAGCACTAATCATTTTACTACATTTTTGTTCTGGTTGATATAATACTGAAATTTTTATTTTTTTTAAAAAACTATAAACCCCAAACATTGGCATTACCTAGGTTAATTTATAAAAGTTGTTTTATTGGGGTGAAAAATGGGGTTTTTCCTTTTATTATTTCTATTAACAAAAATTGTTGTAAATGGATTAGACCCCGTGTCTGTTCTGAAATTTACGGTATTGTGTTTTTTAATGTGAATCTTTTTTTTTAATTTCCCCTTTTTTATTAACTTTAAATTTCCCCAAAATATTAACTTTAAAAAAAATAAAATTATGCAATTATAAGTGCATGATTTGAGGGGGGCTGTGTGGTTCTGTTAGGTATCTTTGCTTTTTTGATGTTCTTTAACTCTTTTTTTTAAGTTTTCTTGTTTGGCCAATATATGTTTTTGTGCAATCCCATGATTTTGTATATTAAATTTGTTTTTGGGTTTTTTGTTGTAGGTTTGTTTTGTAAAAAAAAATTTTTTATTTACAAAACTTAAACCCAATCAAAAAAACCCAATCAAAAATTTAAATATACAAAATCCTTTCCTTTTTGAAAAAACAAATTAAAAAAAAAAAGGTTAAAAAAAAAAACATAAGATATCTAAAGTGCCCTGTCAAATCATGCCTTATAACTTGCAAAAATTTTACTTTGAAATTTTAAAAATTTTTTGGGGAATTTAAATTTTAAAAAAAAAAGGAACATTAAAGAAATGTTTCCCTTAAAAAAAAACACAATCCGAAAAAGAACGCAGGAGGGCAAATTTTAAAAATTTTTGTAAAATTAAAAAAAATTTTTTAATAAAAAATTTTTTAATAAATTTCCGGGAAAATTTTTTTTAGTTTTTAAAAAAAAAAATTTCAGTATTATATACGCCCCAAAAATTAAAAATGTTATCTAGTGCTTTTTTTTTTAAATTATAGTTGGAAGTGTTTTTTTCCCAAAATTTATAAATCATTTTTTTTAAAAATTCATCATGTTAATTAAATACAAAAAAAAGAAAAATTTTTTTAGATATTCTGATGAGGTTTTAAAATTTAAAAAAAAATTAAACCATTGTTTTTAAAAAAATCCCCGAAAAACCCCAAAAACAAGTAATATTGTTTAAAAATTTTTGATAAGCTTTTTTATATCTGGGGACAGTCCACAAAGTTCAAACCTTAAGTAAAAAGGGGTACCGTGGATGTCTTATGTGAAGTAAGAGGTAGATTTTTCATTTTAAACAGACCCCAAAAAAGTTTTAATTCGAAAATAAATATTTGTAATAATTTAAAAGAAAAAAGTTAACATATGAAAAATCTATTATAGGGTTTCAAATAACTTAAAAATTTTTTTAGGTGTTATGTATGTGTGTCCAATTTCTTTGAACACATCCAAAAAATCGGTTTTTTGAAATTCTTTTTTTTTTTTTTTGGCCCACTTTTGAATAAATTTTCTTTTTATTTTTTTTTTTGATAATCTATCGGTTTAAAAATTAAAATCTTACTTTTTTACAAACCCCCAAAAACTTTTTTTTGGGGAAAAACAAACCCAAGGGGGAAAAGGAATCCAAAAAAACCCAAAATATATACTTTATTAACAATTTGACGCAGTTATCAAATTTTAATTTACAAAAAAAAATTTTTAAAAATAATCATGCCCATAAAACCCTTTTAAAAAGAAAAAATTAAAAATTGATATGAAATTCAATTTAGTTTTTCAAAATCACTGATTGTTTAAACGAAGCATTTTTAAAAAAATTCAAGGGGAAAAATCTAGGAAAAAATACGGGTTTGTTAAAACTACTAAAAATCTATTTTATAATAAATTTTTTTTATTATAAAGACGATCTAAAGAGATATAAATTATAAATGACATTTATTAAAAAAAAGGGTTTTTTTAAAAAATAGGAGCACTGGTTCTAGGATTTAGACTAATTCACCCCAGCGAAATCATCGTTCTAAAAATGAAAAAAAAATTTTTAAAATAAAAAAGGGTTTTTTTTTTAAAGTTTCAAAACCCCCAAAAAGGGTTTTTATTAAAATGGGTATGGTCCAATATCTATAAATTCATAAAATTTTTGTGAACTGTTTTTTTAGTAACAATATATAATATGAACATCCAGATCTTTAAGTTCCGTGTTACTTCAAAAAGAACCCAAGCCGACGGGGCGTTGGTACCTTAAACCTTTGTGAACTGTCTCAAGTTTAAAAAAAAAAACAAATTTGGGGGTCTAAAGGCATTTCCCATTTTATGTGAATGTAAAGTGTTAGTCCTATGCATAATATACAATAAATATATAAAACAAAAGCTGTTGTTTATTTCGGCTTGCAAAAAAAATTTTATCAAAAATACATTTTAAAATAAAAGATATATGCAACAATTTTATTTTTTTTTAGGGGTTTGCCTTATAAGAAAGCAAAAATGCAAAAAATATAAAAATAACAGAAAAGGCGGATAGATCAAAATCTTATGGTTTTTTCGGGTTTAGTCATTATACACTTCAGAGGATTATCTTAAAATTATTCCCCCCAAAAATCTTGTTTTTAAAAGCTACACATTGTTCCCCGAGATACTTTTTCTAATTGAAGCGGTTTACATAGTTACCCCCCTCCCCAAAAGATATTCCCAGGCCCCGGGTCCTTTTTCCCGAATTATTTTAACTTTCATATTAATCTTATTTTAAAAACCAATTTCAGCACCAAATGGGGGGAACCCAAAAAATTTTTGTTAGCAAAATGTTTTCCACCCCTCATTTTTTTAATTTATAACCTATTTTTTTTCGGGTTTGTTTTTTTTTTTTTTTTTTTTTTTTAATTTAATTTTTTTTTTTTTTTTTTTTAAAAAAACTACACAAAAAAAAAAAAAATTTCTTAAAATTAACGGGGGGGTAAAAGGTTTTTTTTTGAATTTCAAAGGGAAAAATTTTATTCAAAAAAATGAAAAACAAGATGCGGCATTTAGGGTTTTTTAAAAAAAAATTTTTTTGGGAAAATAGTCTTTTTCCAAATTTTTTAAAAATATTTCTCGTTTTTATTCAAAGGAAAGAAAAGGGAATCCTCTTTTGATGAGATAACTGGTTTTTACTAAATGTTTATAAAAAATAAAAATAATAAAAAAAAAAAAAGGAAAATTCAAAAAAAATGTTAAATATTCTACCCTACCGTGGAATGTAATTTTCTAAATTATAATTTAAAAAACAAAAAAAAACCAAATTGAATTTAAAACATATTAAAACATAAAAAAGATAATGCAATAAATATAAATCCATCAAAACCTATAGTTTCAAAGTCGGTTAACTAACCCTTTTTTTAAAAAAAGAAAGTATACTGGCTGCCCCATTAAAAAAAAAAACGCAAATTTATAAAGGACCTTTGAAACACCCTGTATTTTATATTTTTTTTTTTAAAAAAAAAAAAAGTTAACTATTTTTTAAAAGGAATCAAAAAAAAGCACTAGAATAACTTGCATTACAAATCACCGCGTTCATCGGGCGGGAACAAAGTTCTCTGGGGGTTAAAAAAATCATATCTACGTCATTAATCCCTTTTAAAAAAATTTAAAATTTTTTTTAAAAAACAATTCTTATAAATATATTTGTAAACGTGCAAACGCACCTTTATTTTTTTGTCACTAACTTCAAGGGATATGTGAGTTGGGTTGACAGTCGATATATTTTAAATGTAAAACTTTTTTTGACACACTAAATTCATTTTTCACTTTCTGAGATCTGTTTAACTATTAAAGTGAAAAAATTGTATTTGTGTTTCATTAAAGACCTCTAAAGTCTTCAGGTTATGGGCCCAGAACTTTGTCGTTCTGCAGATAGTAAAACGGGCTTTTTTTAAGTCGGTGAAAGTAGTGGCGTCGGTCGGTCAAAAAGTGCGGGAAAGTACAATTTGGTAAAAAATTTTTATAAAACTGGAAAAATGGCAACTAAACCACCATTGCAAAAAACCCCTTTCGATGGTAATGGGGCCCCGGAAATTGGGGGGTTCAGAATAAAATTCTTCTTGAGCATCATGAAATGTTAAATTTTTCCGGAAGCCCAAACGATGATACTCTTCTGGCGCCATGGAAAAAAAAGATTTACGTGCAAAAAAACCTTATTGTAAACTGTTTAAGCGACAATGTCCTAGAGATGATAAAAAAAAAGACAACTGCTAAACAAATTATAGAAACTCTTAGTCAAACCTACGTTAAAAGTGGTGTTGCATCACAAGTGCAGTTACAACGCAAGCCCCATGAAATTTAATAGCAGTAAAAATTCACTAAATGACTACATTGTGGACTTTGACAAGACAGTGGCGGAGTTAAAAAAAGCAGGTGGAAAAATTGAGGGGGCTAAAAAGTTTCACAGTTTTAAAACTGTTGCTGATCCTCAATTTCAAAGTGTAATAACTGCTATAGACATTTTGTTTTCCCAAGGGGAATACTGTAACTCTAGACTTTGTAAAAAAACAAATTACTTTGGAAAAAAGCAGCGTAAAAAGGGAGTGCAAGTACAAGAGCCAGGAGTGGCTGACAGCAATGTTTTTTTTTGGGGCCCAAAAAACAAAAATCAAAATTTATGTACAAGTGTGATAATTTGGAAAAAAAAGGGCCCCAAAAAAAAGGGAAAACTGCCCCAGTCTTCTTAAGAATTTGGGAAGGAAAAAAGCAACAGAAAAAGAGGGGAAAAAGAGGTAACTTTTATAACTTGCTTGTCTAATCATGAAATGTTAAGCTCGGAAACGAATATAAAGTTTGTAGTGGATTCCGGGTGTACAAATCATTTAGCTACAAGGGAAACCCCAACAATACCTTGTAGATAGGAAAGTGTTAATTACTCTATAAAAGTTCCAAAAAGGGAAAGGGAAAAAAAATTTGGGAAACCAAATTTGAGGGCATTTTTACCTGCAGACAGCAAAGGGCCCCCCCAAATTAAGTTGAAAATGTGCTGATTTGTGAAAACTTAACTCATAATTTGTTGTCAGTTAAAAAAAGGGGCCAAGGGGGATAAAAATTTTTTTCAAGATGGTAAAGTGGCCAAAAAACAAAACAATGATTGCTTATTAGAAAAAAAGGGGAAAAAATTTGAAGGAGGATTATATGTGCTAAACCTAGAAATTCCTAAAATTGAAGCTAATCTAACAACTAATAAAAAGGCCCTTAAAAAAAGAATGGGTCATTCTTAAAAAATTTCCTTTTATCACCTTTTGAAGTATGCTTAAGGGGGGCAAGAAAACCGTTTGTGAAGCTGAAAAGAAAGAAAAGCTAAACGTGTGATTGAATGTATTTCAAGTGATGTGTGGGCCCCCTAATCTGGTCCATAATGGTAATAGGTACTTTATTACTTTTATTGACCATTATTCACATTTTGGAACAGTATATTTTATGCAAAATAAAAATAAAAAACTTAAAAATTTGGGGGAATTTCCCCCCATTCGTCAAAACAAGTTTAATACTTTACCTGAACGAATCAGGTGTGATAACGGGGGGGAATTCAAGTGAAGTGAAGTCATCAAGAAAAAAACTTTGGGGGATCAGCAAGGGTACTTTGACAGCTCTGAAGTCTACTCACCTGTGGCACGGATGCTTTCCATTCGTGTACTTCTCTTCTTGTGTGTTGAAGATAACTTATTTGTAAACCAATTGGACGTAAATGGCGTTTTTAAATGGTGATTTACCTAAACCAGTGTACATGGAAAATTTCCCCGGGGGGGTTTAAAAAGGAAAACAAATTTTAAAAATTTTTAAATTAATTTGTAAACTTAATAAAGCTTTATACGGTTTACGTGAGGCACCAAAGTGTTGGTATCAGAAACTGCATACTCACTTACTTGAAATTAAATTTAGAAGGTCACAATCTGATCCATGTCTGTATTTCAATCATGACATTTATTTAATAGTGCATGTTGATGATATAATCTTGTTTAGCAAATGTGAAAAAAATTAAAAAACATTTAAGCAAAACTTATTATTAAATTTTTTAAATGAGAGATCTATCCCCCAAGAATAAAGGTTAATTTTTCTTTAACATTTTTGGGTATAAAATCACTAAATCTGATAATAAGTTTTTTTTTAAAAGGGGCAAAATATTTAATTGAAAAAGTGTTGACTAAGTTCGGTATGTCAAATTTTTTAAAATCCGAAAATTCCAATTAAACCCCCAACTAAATTTAAAAAAATAGTGAGACAGATTTAAAAAAATTAAAAATTTTCCTTACAGAGAACTTTGGATTCCCCATTTACATTATTTTGGGCTCTAGGCCTGTTTTTTCAAAAATTAATTTAATTTTAGTAAATTTTTTTTAAATTTTACGCTAAAAGCATTGGACATATTTAAAAAATACTTTGCGTTATTTAAAGTCAAAAAGCTATTTTGGTTTTAAAATTTTTAAAAAACCCGTAAATCCGAATAATAAAATTTTAGTGCATTTGTGGATGCTGATTATGCAAATGATATAAACAAAAAGAAAAAGCTTTTTAAAATTTTGGAATAAAAATTTTTACAATTTTGTATTCTGGAAATCTAAAAAACAAGCAACTGTTTCGCTCAGTAGCTCAGAAGCAGAGTATATTGCTTTATCGGATTGCACAACAGAATGTTTTTTTTGTAGGACAACTGCTTTCTGCGATACTAGACTTAAATGTTTTTTCCGTTGATGTATTCGAAGAAAACCGTCTTGTATAAAAATGTCAAACACATTAGAAACAAAGCGTAGCACATATGGAAAATAAGGGGTCTTTTGTTAGAGAGTGTATTCAAAATAATAAAAAAATTTAATTGCATTATGTACCAACATCAGAGCAGGTAGCAGATATTTCTACTAAATCCTTAGCAACACCAAAGTTCAAATATTTTCCGTAAGTTAAACATTTGTATTCTAACTAATGTTTAGTATATAACTTTGTAGGTATGATTTTAAAAACAAATAGTTAGTACTTGAATGTTTCAATTTTAGTTTATAAATTGAGGGTGTGTTGACCCAAAACAATTCTTATAAATATATTTTAAACGTGCAAAAAAACCCCCTTTATTTTCTTTCATAACTTCAAGAGATAGAGTTGGGTTGACAGTCGGTATCTTTAAAATGTAGAATGCTATTTTTTACACTTTAAAATTTATGTTCCCCTTTTTGAGATCTGTTTAACTATTAAAGTGCTCAAGTTGTATTTGTGTTTCATTAAAGACCTCTAAAGTCTTCAAAGTTATAAGAAATAATTAAAATCTTGAATACAGAGTATTATCGCTCACGAAAATTTTAGGAAGTAATTTTTTCGAAATAAAATTTTTAAACTTTTTGCGACGCTACTGATCGTCATTAAATTTTTTTGAAATAAAATTATCAAGAGTACATATGAACATTTAAATTGGTCTAAAAAATTAACCTGCCATAAACAGTTAATACGAAAAGATTTTGAAAAATCAACGTTTTAAACTTTATCTAAAAAATAAGTAGATAACAAAAATCAAAAATTATTGTTTTATTTTGGGGGACTACTGAATAACATCATTTTAGGTTTTAAAACAATTTTTTGGGATTGTCGCTTTTAACAAAGTTTTGTAAAAAATAGGACGTTTCACCCTCTAGGATAAATGAGATAAACATAAAATTGGAGTACTTCTTTCTCCAAAACGGTGAAAAACGTACCTTGTTTCTTTAATTTTCAAAGTAATAACGATTTGAAATTTTAAAAAATGGACAGTTCAGTTAATAAGAAGTTGTAAAAAAATTAAACCACATTAGATATTCATCGAATGGCAGGTGACTGGACGGTTCGGCGTGTTACACGGTGCTTGTTTTGGAACACCCCTTCGTATCTGGCAACATTTGCTCAGATAGGCTTAACGTTAAAGTAAGCCATTGGTGGCAAAAAAAATTAGATGCGAGTAGAACCACATTTAAAAATAACTGTTTCTTGTTTTTAATAATACCTGCAAATAAGTATTTTAGTTTTTAATGTATCTAATTTATTCAAAAATACCTTTTTTTTTGTAGATCAACGACAAAGAGTGGTGCAAATATGGAACCCCCAGGGGGGAAAAATGTCAAGCAAATTGTTGAAAGTAAGCATTATTGTTACCTAATAATATTTACGTCGCCAAAATATTTTTAATAAAATTGTGTAAAAAAAAAATACTTTTTTAAATTAATTATTGTTTAAAAAGTGATACTTTGCACAAAAAGTCAAAATCGCCCCCCGGCTACTTTCAGCAGTGGTCGTAAAAGTGCTATTTAACGCCCTTAGTACAAAATTACTATTTTAAATGAATTTTTGTTTAAAAAGTGATACTTTTTTGCCCTAGTGGAAAAAGACTTTGTTGCACAAAGTAATTGAAATAAATAGCCAATAATGCACAATTTTAGATATTTATTACCAAATGAAAAAATCAACACCAATAAACATCATAATAGACTGTTCAGTTTAGACAATTCGTTAAATTAATAGTTAATAGTTTCGCAATATTTTTTGATTGACTTCATTGGGACTAGTCTTGGTACCAACCCTTTAGCTTTTACCCTCGCATCTTTTGAAACTTCTTCAGAATTACTTATATGTTGCATTTATGTTTAATTTAAATGCAGCAAGACTGCAATTGACCCTTATATTTATTAGTGTCACAATACTATGACAATACAACAATACTAATCACAATAAAAATATCTGTAGGTGGTGGTAACTGACAATTTATAATAAAAATAAATAAATTTAATAAAATTAAATTATTTTTGGATGGCTGGATGGGTTTAGACAAAGTTTTATAAGTTAATTAGTTCCTTAATTGAAAGAACTCCTGAATGAGTTTGTACAAAAAACCAAAAAAAAAGATGCAATTCTGAGTTCGAAAAACAATGATTTTTTGTTTTCTATTACACCTCTGCTCAAAAAGTGTCACCACAGAAAAAAAAAACAAAAACTTTTTTTTTATTAGTTCACAATACTATTAAATCCTTCTCAAAAATTTTTTTTTCCCTATATTTTAGATATTTGTGGTTTGGTAAAACTAGTGTCATTACTTTCCCCCGAAATCAACAACTTTTTTGTAGTAATAAAAAAATTTTAAAAATTTTTTTTCATTTCTTTAATCAATAAAGAAATTTTTCCCCATTAAATAACGAAAAATTAAAGAAAGTGCCCGAGTAATGGAAAATTTCGCTTATAAGTGAATCCATGAAGATAGCGGCATTCTAGCTCGACAGCTGAAATGAGGGGACTTTTGGGTCCCGTTATCTCGAAAACTATCTATTTTTGAAAAAATTATAGGGTCCATTTTTTTAAATTAAGGCGATTTTTAATTTTTTGTCAAAAAAAAAAAACTTCAATGCCCATATTTTGCAAATATTAGCGAAAAACCCATTTTCGCCCCATGAGAAAAATTTTTCCACGTGTTAAAGTTGATAAACTTTTTTTCAAAAACTTTCCGAAAAACGTGGTTTACTAACCACACTTCTTTTTTAAACGAATGCAAAAACATAAATAACACTATTTTCTTTATTATCAGTTAAACTTGCATTTTTAATAATATATCAGACTAGTGTAGTAAATAACCTACTTTTTTCCAATTCCCCTTTTTATAATCTGCATTTATCTTCCCCCTCTCATCACTTTCCCGTTTTTCCCCTGAGGGCTCAACATTGGTTTAATTAATATTATCTTGGTGCGGCAGAACTGCATTAGTAAACTCCGTTTCCCCCCGACATGGTAATCTCGAGGGTTATCCAAAAAAAAATTAAGATATATTTGTGCTGTAAGTTATTAAAACATTTTAAAAAATATTACATAGTTAGTTTCGTGTTAAGTAAATTGCACAGAAATTGCTTTAACCCATCAAAGTTGTTCTTTTGGCGTAAGCGTTGTTTAATTGCGGTGTCTTTAGTGAGACAGTTAGTGTCACAAAGTTTTTACATTTTCAAGCCAAAAAATGTCGGAATCAGTTTGGATTTCCGTGATGTGCAAATTTTAATGTCGAGTCTGATAAAAAATCAAAATCAAAAATTCCTAGCCTAAATTAATAATATTGAGTATTTTATTATATATTTTTTCATATTTTTGTGCATGGTGAAATGGACTTTTTTGCAAAAAGTAAAAAAGTTTTAATAGGTCGGACCCTCAGTCAGTTTTTAAAAAAAGTCATTTTTTCAAATTTAGAAAAAAAAGAAGGGTTAAAAAGCAATTAATACATTTATATATTTCAACGCCCTGTATATTCAAAGTCACACTATTAACGTGAAATGTCTTTTTGACAAAAGTTCTAAAATAGTATAGTCGATAGGTATGGGCCTGCTCAAAGTATACTGTTAGCTTTTCCTTTAAATTTTTGGATTATACCGACAATAAACTGCGGATCGTAGTTATTAAAGGACGACTCTAATAATATAAAAAATTTTTAATTTATTGTTTATTTAAGTAGGTATAATCTTAAAATTACATTAAAAAAAATTAAGAAATATATACAGTTTAGATAATTTATAACTATTATCTATACATAATTGCATTTTTAATCATCTCTAAAATCTAATTCCTGTTTCATATCAAGTTATCATTGGGATTAATACTCAGCTTGGTTATCTTGTTTTATATAGAACTGTAAGAAGTCCTCAATTTTACAATAATGTGCTATTGCTGAATTTTTCATCTCAACTGGTATGTTCAGTAGTATTTTTATCAAATCTATAACACTGGGACTAAAAGTTTTTTGCTCTGATCTTCGTTTATGGTTCTAAATGCTTTGTAAGGATTAACCTTACGGTGATATACGGAGGAAGTGGCAAGCAGTATGCCCAATTTAGCCGAAATTATCACATACATATTGTTTTTTAATGGGATAAATATCATTTTCTAACAATAATTACCAGTTTCAGTTTTTTGAACTTGATGAAACTGGTGCTTTGTGTAGCAGACGACTATACTGGTAACACAAAATTTTATCCATGATAATAACGCTTTTGTTTGAATATTTTTTAAAAGATAATTTTGAAACTAGATTTTCAAAAGTTGCATATATATAAATATCAAAACTAAATCCTTAATATTCTTTGCAGACAATAGCAAGCAGTTTGGAACAAATCCGTCTTCTACCAGCGTGTATTATGGTGGCCCGTATGTTTCTTATTTGAAAGATGCTTTCGTCAACTAGTTTTGACTGAAATCAATATCCTTGTAATTGGGATTATAACTTCTTTAAAAAAATGCAACAACAAGCAATTAGGTGCTGTAATTAAAAAACAAAGTTGATGATGGTTTAACAAAACCGCAACGTCATACGAAAAATCTCTCAACGCTATTTTGTGACTTAAAAAGTGGCCATATGAAAGTGTCTTTTGTTTCCATATCTCTTTAAATAACGCCAGAAAAATAAAAACGAAATCGGCAAATTTCGGTTTTTTCTGAGATATTTCGAAGTACTCGGAATTTTACATCTTTCTAAAGGGCATAATTGTTTAGCACCTAAAAATGCAACTTTGCCATATTGACCGACTTCATATCTCTTACAGTTTCAAAGATCCCACCAGAAAATTATACAAACTTCCAGATTAATTCATTAAATTCTAAAAGAAAGAACTAAAGAAGCATTGAAGTTTGAAGTTTTTTTAGCACTTTAATGATTTGATATGGATTTTTAAACATTCCACAGTTAAAACGGTTAATTTATAATATTCTATTTGATGCTTTTTCTTAAGATAAAAGTGGTATAATGGGTAATTTATTTTTAGTTTTTAATCTCATTAAATATCATATGAGCTTTCCATTCCGTCTCGGATGTGTTTTAACACTAACGAAAGAAAAAATTGAGATAATTTAGGTAAAACCTAGTAAGTCGATTTTTGGCGAATTTGAGGTCCTTTAATCTGAATTTGCACTTTGGAATTTTGCCTTTATGCTGATACTTCAATTGCATGGTTATCTCAACAAACAAAAATCTTTATCTGTTGAGATAATCATTATATTAAAGCTGTCTTATGAAAAGTGAAACTTAATAAATTTAAATTATACAGAATCTCAAAATTCGTCAAAAATGTTAACTGGGTTCTACCTTTGGAACAGTGCTATTTATAGTTACGATTTTAGGGCTCCTTATCTCAATTCCTAATATTGTTTTTATTTTCATTCACTTTAGTTTTACACAAAGATTAGATGGTTTAAATATATTAAACTGTTTTTCAACTTCCCTAGACCATTGAATTTTTATCCATCTAACGGTTCTCTTTTGTTTATAATTTCTTTTCCATTATTTATTACTTGTCATTTACACCTGTGCAACATAATCATTACAAATTTAAATAGTAAGCTAAATACAAATTTCTTTTCTCAGTGTAAAGAATAAAAAAATACATGGGATTTTCTCCTCCTATAAAACTTACTATCAGTGCGATGTACTTGAAAACAGCTCCCAAAAGAAAGCTGGATATAAAATTGCTATACGAAACCAAGCTTTAAAATAAAATTCAAGAGCCTGGAATAAAGGATTGTCGTCTATTTGTGAATATTTCACTTGGGAATTTTACGCCCGAACATACTCCTATTTAAATACCCATTACAAAATGTCCCAAAACATCTTGCTGTGTCGACTTTTATATTTCTTTTGAAAATTGAACGATTTTCTAGGAGAGAAATTCCACCTCATTACAACTCGGAATGCAGCTGGATACTTTTTATAAGCATACAGCAGGCTTTAATGATGATGTAACCAATCTGTCCTGCAATATGAAATTTTTAGTGCTTCAGTGCGCTGACATGAAAAAACACAAAAATGAAACAATTACCATTTATGTTAAAAAAAAAATAAAGAAAAATACTTTAAAAATCAAAGGTAACATGAAATAAAAATTAAGCATTACATTTTTGAAAAATAGATGACAATTAGCTCGTTTAAAGAGTTTTTTTTTGGTAATTAAAATTTAACAGCCATTAGAAAGAAGCTAAGAAACCAAAATCCGTAAAAAAGTTTCTCTTTTATACGAAAAGAACTGTAAAGAATAGTCATTTTTCTTTTGAGTGAAATATTTAAATTCATTTTAATCACGATACTGTACAGGTGGTTTGCTGTTAATTTTTTTATTTACCAAAAAGCTTCTATTCTACTCTTTTAAACTGCAACCAATGTATTTTTCGTTACTTGTGTGATTGAGGATTTTAAAAGAAGTTATTAATTTGTATTTTTTCTTAACAAAAAGGAGTTTTTTCAATAAAAAAAGTCGTTTTTTTAATACACTTTTATAGAATTTTACATAAGATCCGTTTTAAGAATGAATGATATCTTCTCATTAGATCAATAAAGTTATAAAACCGGGACTAGGTCAGTAACTGGATGAGGGCTGGCAAAGAACAAAGTGTGTCGTTGTGTGTGGTAGTAGTTATTTAGAAACTACATTGTCTACTACGTTGTCTAGAAAGATACAGTGATGCATGGTTCCATGTTTTTTTGTTAAGTCTAGTATTTTAAAGTGGTACGGAATCTATAAATACTGGCCCAATTCGTGGTTTAAGTCAGTAGATAGCGGCACTTAGTTGAAGCCGCATTTAGACTAGATACCGGGAGACCCGCCGACACCTTTAGTATTCTGCGCTCCCAGGTGCAGAGCTGTCAAATGCTCTTAAATAGTACTTCAAAATTACAGTATAAGTTTTTAATTTTTAAAAATTACTTACAAATTAAATGCAAAGTATTCATTAAATGTACTTGCATTTTCAAGTAAATTTAAAAAGTACTTGAAGTACCACCCAAGTATTTTACTTGATGAAATCCAAGTACTTGAAGTAAACCAAAGTACTGAAGTAAAACAAAGTACTTGAAGTAAAACAAAATATGAAGTACACCAAAGTACTTAAGTAAACAAAACACTTGAAGTACATAAAAAGAACTTGAAATGAAAATACTTCAAAGTAGAAACAAAATTATACCTAGTATTTTTTGTAAGTGAGTGGGGTTTATTCCTCCAAAGTAAGGGTTTTTCAACGAAATTCCTAAAACTTTAAGGACTAAGCGCTACACGTCACTGGAAAGTAGGCCCGGTCGTTAAAAACCTGGTTAGGAGAAAACAAAAGAAGGGTTGCTAAGTGTCCGTTTTAAGTCGGGATCTTATGCATTTGATGTCCGAAATAATGTTGAAATTTCGTATGTAAATTTATGGCAACGGGCCTACAATGCCGTACTCAGGTGAGGCACTTGGGCCGCCAAGCTATATGGGAAATATGGGTTTTTTCCAAAATGTTTTTTTTTTCCCTGTAGTTGCCAACGGGTTGGCGTTGGCGCAGTGGCATCGTGCATTTGTCAAAAGCGAGTGTTTCATATGGGTGTCTACAGCAGGTGGGCACCAAGCCTATTCTTGGGAAATATTTTAATTTCCCATTAATGCAAAATCAAGTCAGAACAACCTAACTTCAATTTTGATGACGTTTCCATTTTATTAGTGGAAATTTTGTTTATATTTATATTAAATAGGGGTTTTCGTTCAAATGAAGGTAATAATGAACGCATTCACAATACGAAATAGTTGGGGAACCACTCCGTAAAACGTCGAATCGCACCAAACTATGAATATTCAATAACTTTAACTGTTACGTTTTGATATTTTCGAGCGATTTGAAGTGTTTCGTATCTAGATACACATTTCGATAATAAAATTGTCATAGAAAAATGGCTGTTGAAGCAATTCATTATTAATATAACAAATTGGGTATCAAAAATAAAGGATTTTTATAAGGATTAGTTTCCGAAAAAAGGAACAAAAAGTTTAAATATCAGTGATGGTTACACTTGTCTTGCTGTTGGATCCAATTCAAATAAGCGCTGTAATGCAATACAAATAAGAAACAGCTTAGCGGTTTGGCATTCTTGTTTTAACTTGTTTTGATTGTTTAAGGCGTGTTGACAATTCGAGCACTTGGTTGATTTTTTACTTCAAGTACTTTTTATTTACTTAGTATTGTTTCTACTTCAAGTACTTTTTTATTTACTTGAAGTACTTTTTTTGCCAAAGTACTTTTTTACTTGAAGTACTTTTTACTTTAAAGTACTTAAATAAATACTTCAAGTAATTTACTTGCCAAATCAAGTAAAAATCCAAAGTATCTTCCATAAAAAATAATCAAGTACATGTACAAGTACCTCCTAATAAAAAGTACTTGAAATAAAATACTTAAAGTACAAAAAGTGCTTTAGTAAAATTTTACTAAGTAGTTCCAGATTTGACTTTCAGCTGCCCCAGGTGAATATTCAGCAATGTTGGCCGGATTTATAGTTCTAATATGGTGATTTATCAGGTAAAACACTTGGGTGGCTCGTAGTTTCGGGCCCCTCTTTACAAGAGTAAAAAGAAGTTGTTTTATTTTGGTTTTTGTTTGAAAACTTTGGGATACCGGGAGACCAACAGCCTTTAGTCGGTACGGCGTTCCCAGGTTTAGAACTTAGTAGCATCTGGACTTTTCTTTTAGAGATTGAAGCAGGAAAAAGCCGACGCCTTGATTCTACAGGATATTCGGCCCCTGTTTTCTAAGGATTTGGATTTTCTTACAGAAAAAAACGAGGAAGCCGTCGCATTGCACTACTGTTGACTGGTACCTTGGAAACCCATAAAGACGACGTCGTAGAAATATCTGAAATAGTGCTGAAGAGTCGGGAGATTTCGCAATTACTCGGTTCATGGTTTAAAAGTGCTGTTAGAAAAACCAAGGGTGGTTTTCGCCGGGAGTCGCTGGAAGAGCCGTCGGAAAAGAGCCGCATCAAATGTGCTGCACTAGATGCCGCTTCTGTGACCTACCGAGGCTCTAGCGCAATGGAAGTTGGCTAAACCCGGCCGAACCGTGGACGAAGTCTGGTTCCGGAAGAAGCGGCGTCGTAGTAGCAAGTTATCGACGGTGGACACTAGGTGCCATCATATAAGGAAAACGGCCGCTACCCGGGTTGAAAGTTCGCAGGAAGGTAGAGAAAGGAGTAAAGAAAAGATTGGTACCACCTTGAAGCGTGGTTGAGGTGGTTCCAGAGTAATTAATAAAAAGGGTAGCATAATGCTAAGAGTGCGGAAACGTCAATAACAGTAGAGGAACTAGCTATGGAATTTAGGAATAAGGTCAGATTCCACAGCCACCTGGTAACGCCGGCCCCTATGGCGTGGTTCTAGTGACGAGGCCCTCGAGCTTCATCGGATTAAAGCCAAAGGAGTCCCTGGTCCCTCATAATGAGCTAGCCGAAGCGGTACGAAGTACTCGACGGCGTAGTGAGGACGATGTGCCTCGCTAATCAGCCGACTAATGACCCCTCTTGGTCATGACCATGAAGGAGTGTATTTGCTGACTAAAGCCTTGCCACCCAACAACAGCAGAGATGTCGTGTATTTCCCCGATGAAGACGAAAGCTAGAAAAGTAATGTTGTTCGTGTATGTTATTTTAGGTAAAAAGACCAATGTTATGCATTTAAATATATGAAAGCTTTAATCTTAATACTTTAGATTTAAAAAAGCCTTTTATTTTCCTAAATTAAAAAATAGCGCTTTAAAATTTAAGGATGTTATATTGTATTATCAGATGCTAATTTTGGATATATTATTATTCACCTAACACTTCCGGTTTAAACGCAATTGCCGTGAATATTGATATATTATATGGAACACACTGTATATTTTTCAGGATTCGAATTTCCATTCGTTGTTGGTTTTTGAAAAAATAGCAATAGAAAACATCCAAACGGCCATACATTATGCAGTCACATGAAAAAAGGGTATCTAAAAATTATTAGGTTAAGATAAAGGTCTCTATAAACAAAAATGTTCATAAACATATGCCAAATTTTAATCTAATGTTTAATACAGGGCATGAATTAAAATTTTTATTTTTGAAGTTATATTATTAGGAAAGTTAATTCATTCAGCACTTCCGTTAATGCCGGAAGTAGTACTATTATGAACTCAGTAGATAGAGTTTAAAAAAATGAATTAAACTTACTAAATTGTTACGATGTTTATTTGTTTTCCCATATACCCGCATGTGCAGTAGTTTGTACATTTTAAATCGCCATTGTTTTGAAAACCAACAAAAATAGGTATAGGATATATTACAGGTCGTTTAATCAAAAATGTGACGTAGAATTTAAATCTCGATAAATATACAGAGTACTCCATTTAAACTATTATAATTTACGCCATTTCCGGTTAAACCGGCAGTGATAGACACATGCTATTATATCCAAAATCTGTTTATAAAAACACAATATTTAATTTTAAAAGTTAAAGGCGATATGTTCTTACTGGAGAAAAAAGGAGATTCAGTAGTAATTTCGTTGTCACCCGGTATGTACTTTGTGCCTATATAAAGTCATTAAAAAAATCTGCTGGTAAAAGTAGTGTAACGCAAAGCAACGAGTTCTTATGTAACAACCACTAATTTTCTTTTAAATGGGCATTTATACAAAAAATAGAAGAAATACGTTTGGAAATACCAGTTTAACCGACGTTGTGATTATCGGATGGAGGGATCGTCAGTAAGTCTAATTAAATTTTGTTTGCGTTATTTCTATTTTATAATATTTTTATATTTAGTACAACAATAAAAACTAGGATCATATTTACTAAATTGCTCTATGCACATGCTTTTAGGTACTTTTATTAATAGTTGGGATCTAACAATTACAGACACATCGACGCATATATACACCACTTATAGATACCTTGTAATATTTCACAGAAAACATTACAAGGGCTTTTCAAAAATAATACAAATATTTCACCCACTATTTATAAAAGGGTGTGATTTTATTGGTCAACAAATTTTAATTTAATGTTATTCAATAAATTGAAGTGTTCTCAAAACGATAGCTCTATCAACAACTTGTTAAAGCCAATCTATTTAAAAACAGTCAATGGCGGCTCTAGTATTTTCAATTATTTTATTCAAAAAGTAAGACAATGCACTTATACCACATATACAGGTGTGGAAAAAGCAAAGCTGAACATAGGAATAAAGCGTAATGTATCAAACAGAAACGAAAAACCCTTTAACTTCGTAAGCGAACAAAGACAGACCATCGCAGTATATCGAGGCTCCTGTCGTAACGTGGTTACATCGCGGTTCGGTTAGCGAATATTGGCGCTCGTGGACGAGCATTTACGCAGGGTTGCTAGATTATATTGTTTCCTGGATATTTTTTAGGGGGAAAATATTTTTTTGGGGAATAACCGGGGATTTTTGATCTGACACAACTCGACTCAACCTCACCTTGAAAATCTTAAAATCAGATAAAAATACAAAAATCCAATTATTCCTAGCCTAAAATATAAAAACATGTTTTACCAATGAGCGGCGCCAAAGCCGTTAAGAAATATTACATTTTTAACCTCGTTGTAACAGTTCTTTAATTTCTTTCATTTAAAAATCAAAAAATTCCCTAGGCCATTTGCAATAAAAATTACTTCTGGGGATATTTTTAAACAGCTTACTTGGGGCTATTTTAGAGATATGCCTTAGTCAATAAAATGTATTAAAATCCAGGAATAAACACATGGCCTACAAAAACAAATTCATTTTTGATTTTGGGTTTTTTTTTCGAAAATTACCAAATTTGAGAGATTTTTTAATTTTGACTGGGTAGATTAAGCCGAACGGAATGAGAACCCTGCATTTACAATTCGCCGGCCCGACTAGTCTCGCATCCCGCTAGTCCGGTAACTATTGAGCCTTTAGCCGAATACGGATTACTTAATATTTTCGACTCAGTCAAAATACAGGTGAATAAGGTTTTTAATGGCCGTTGGGTACAAAGAAAACTGGTATTTCCGTAAAAGACATTAATTTATATTAAAATAGATCGAAATGACAATTTCTAAGTAAATAAATTAAAAATTATTCTCAAAACTAAACTTGGATTCTGCTTAAAATAAAGTAAAGTTAAATTCTACTTTTATTTTCATTTTGAAATTTGCAAAAAAAAATTTGATTTTTTTTGCAGCGCTCCTAGGAAAAAAATTAAGTTTCAAAAGCGATTCGTATTTTTTGTGTATTTAAAGATTTACAAAAAAAATCGAAATAGGAATTCGTTTTTAAAACTTATATTTTTCTCTAAGAGCGCTGCAAAAAACAACCTTTTTCACAAATCCCAAAATAAAATTTTTCTTTACCAAATTGGTCTCCTTGAGGCCAATAGCATCTGGTATATATTTGGTGTGGGTTCCATATCCCACTTTTTAGATATGGAAATTTGTTGCCTAAAATTATCTTAAATTATGGAATTACCTAAATAAAAGCCAAACAATAAGATTATATTACCAGAAGTAGTCAAATTAAGTAGTGCTATTATTTTGGTAACAAAATATTTTATAAATGTTGGTCCAAAGTTATCAAAACAAATTCCATTAGTGACGATACCGGAGGAAGAACCAAATTTAAAGTCTATGTTTTTAAAAGAAAATGAAATTACCAGTGAAGAAGATAATAAAAAAATAATTGATAATTTAGATCCCAGAAAAGCATGCGGATTTGATGATATTACTGTTAGAGTTATTAAAACAGTCAAAATTGAATTATTGCCAATTCTAACACATTTGGTAGAACTATCTTTCAAAACATCTGTTTTTCCAGAACAAATGAAACTAGCAAAAGTATCACCTATATTAAAAGGTGGTGAATCTGGTCAGTATTTTCAAAAATTTTGGAAAAAATCATGAATACCATATTAGTAAACTTTTTGGAAAATCAAAAACTACTTTCGGAAAATCAATATGCTTTTCGTAAATTTAGTGATACAGAAAAGCAGCAATAGATCTTACTACAGATATTCAATTAAATATAGATCAGAATAAGAAATGTGCTCTGTTATCCCTAGATTTATGCAAAGCTTTTGACACTGTGAATTATGATATATTACTTCAAAAATTATTTAATATGGGAATACGGGGAAAAATTAATTGTTGGTTTGCAAGTTATTTAAAACGCAGAAAGCAATATGTTAAAATTGAAAAAAAACATTAGTTCCTCAAAAATAATTTCTTGTGAAATACCACAGGGATCTATTTTGGGACCAATATTATTTTTAATATATATAAATTCTATGCCTCTATTAAAATTAAAGGATACTATAAAATTGTTTGCCGATGATACAACAATCGTATATTTTGCTAACAGTAATAGTGAAATTCAAGACAATATTAAATATGATTTAAACATTGTCCTTGATTGGTTACAATTTAATAAACTTACTTTAAATTTAAATAAATCGTCCTACATAATTATCAGCAAACAACATATAAAAGATAAAATTCCTTATAAATCATTTAAAAATATAAAAATAAATTATTCCACTAGTATAAAATTTTCAGGATTATATATTGATGAAAATTTAAGTTACAGAAAACATATAAACTATCTTCAAAATTATCTCTCACCTTTAATAGGAATTTTGTTTAAGATTCGGAATTATATACCCTTAAAATTGCTTAAAAGTATTTATTATAGTTTAGTATACTCAAAATTACAATATTTAATTTCAGTATGGGGTTCAGCAAACTCAAAAATATTAACACCTTTAAAAATACTTCAAAATAAAATTATTAAATGCATTCATAAATTACCATATCTTGAACCAACAATTAATGTGTACAAATCAAATAATTATTTTGATATTAATCATATATATAAATTAAAAACATGCATATTTATTCATTCCCTGAAATTAAAAGAAAAAATTCAAATATCATACTTAAAAATATTAGTAACTTACATGGGCATAATACTAGACAAACAGATTTTTTAGAAACAATTCAAATTAAAAGTAATTTTGGAATGGGATCAATACTTCTAACGGAATTAAAATGTACAATAACTACCAAAAAAAAAAAATAAAATAAAATATAATAATAAATATAATATAATATATCACTGTTTAAAATATATATAAAAAATATTTAAAATTAATTTGACTGTTTTATTAATGAGTTCTTGTAAAAATTATATATTGTTATTTTTTAATGTTATATTCCCTGTAATAAACTGTATAGTTGGTTGGGACTTAAATAAATAAATAAATAAAAATAAAAAATAAATATGATTTATCTGGTGACAGATCTATACTATTTAGGAAAGACAGTTATTATCTTGAGCATGAAAGCAATATTTACGGTGGCTATTTATTTATTTAAAATAAAAACTATTATAAATTTAAATGTATAAGTTTGATAAAAAATAAGTTATTTTTGCCATAAAAAATTAATTTTGGGATTTAATATAATAATAGGAGAATTGTTTTAGAAAAATTATTATGGCAATTTAAAAAATATTCCCCTT
>JAHBCN010014884.1:0-21889 GCA_019359885.1 Listronotus oregonensis
GGGGTGATTCTCCCCCTAATGTGAAAATTGACTAGGTAGTAAACATTTTATTTATAAAGATTTTTACTAAACCAAATAATTTTAAGAATAAACCCCTTTTTATTTTTCGATGTAATCATAATGTGTGGTCGATTGGACATTTTAACCCCTTTTTTCAAAACAACAAAAAAAGGTTTAAAATATATAATACAGTTTCAATTAGAAAGGGTTTAAATTCGAACCCTGAAAATAAAAGGGTTTTCTTTTAAAAAAAAAAAATTAACGCCATTTTTTTCAACCAAAAAAAGTAAAAGGCGATGTTAGCAAAATTTGGGTATCTGATAATTATATCACCAAAAAAAAAAGAAAAAAAATTTTTTTTTTTTAAAAAAAAAAAAATTTTTTAAAAATTTTTTATTATTTTTCTTTTTTAAAAATTTTTGGTGAAAAAAAATTATTTAATCCCCCCAAACCAAACTAAAAAATATAAAATTTACTTACGCGAATTATAGCTTTAAATTAATTTACTAAAAATTTATTTAATTTAATATTGTTAAGCTAGACTGGTAATAGTATTAACTTAATTTTGTGAAAAATGCGTATAAACAAATTAATTTCTATTTTTTATGAAAAATTATGGATTTAATTGAATGTCTTTTTCCAAAATAATTTTTAACGTTTTAATACGTGCAATTTCAAAGATTTTTAAAATAGGAGTAGTAAAGCTCTTTATTAATATTAGGAGCCAAGTTATGACCGAAAAAGCTAGGAAAACTTGCTATTTAGCATTTTTTGAAGATTTTTTTTACAATATCTTGAGTTCTGATCGATGGATTTTAATTTTTTAAAAGCTGATTACTTTCTTTTTTCATAAGAAAAAAACCCATTCGAAAAACCTATTCATATTTTCTAGGTTTGTTTGTTCGCTATACCGTTTTTTTAACAATAAAATTGTCAATACCAATTTTCTGTCCATTTTTTGTAAAGAGCAGGTTCAATATTCGAATTCAGCTGCACAAAATACATAAGAAACACCTACTAGTTTAGAGGACTTCTATCGGCCAAGGAAGCCCCTTTGGCAGTACAGTACACTCCGAATATTAGAGCGCTCTGCCGACAAAAAAATGCTCCCTTTAATTGTAATCGTATTTTTGAGACTAGGTTCATTTTCCTGGGTATCTATTCTTCGAGGACAAGTGTGTAAGATAAAGGCGAAAATATTTTTCTTTTTACACTTATCAAACGCACTTTTTAGTAGGAAGTTAGAACTATCTGTGTTTTATAGATATCTGTTTGCCCTCGTAATTGTATTTATTATAATCTATTTATTATTTTTATAATGTATCACGCACCTACAGATAGAAATACAATTTCAGATATACGTAAAACGAAACAGATTTATATATCAATAAACAATACTCTCCAGCTTGTATAATACGTATAACATCAATGCAACACTGCCACACGCATAAATTAATCCAAAATCATCATTCGGTTGACAAGGGGGGTAAAAGGGTTGCACAAAGGGATAGGGATAAATTTGGGGTAAATCGTGTAGCGGAACGGGGATAGAATTGTGTTGCCGTAATTGCATATCTCCGAATTCTATGTATACCGAGTGGTAATGAAAATGTGATACAAACCTCGTAATGCATTTTCAATGTTTTAAAGATTTAAAAAACAACTAAATTCACACTAATACAGGGTGATTCAAAAATCATGGGAAATCGCTTAATGAGTCCTTCCTGGTCAAAAATAAGACAAAAATGTTACATAAACACAGCTCGAAAACGGCGCTTTTTTTAAGATATAGGGTGTGAAAGAAAAAGATAATTGGTATTTTCAGTTATTTTCAATTCGGGTTTTGTTATTTGAATGAAACTTGGTACCATAAAAACACTAACTAAAATACACCTTTCCATGATAAACTTTTGTTACTATTATGAACCAGTGGTGTAGCTTCGGGCAATTATATTCATCTTTTACTACTGTGTCATGAACATTTTTTTGATAATAATTTTATTGATAATTTGATACGTGGTACTTATCCGCTTCTTATTGTTAGTTTTACATTAAAAAGGTATTCTTCAAAATATTTTATATTTTAAACTTGCGTGGTACGATAGTATTTAAAAATTAAAATTATTTTAATTAAAAAAAAAATGTTTAATCGGAGATTTAATCCAAATATTCTTTGTATTTGATTTACATTTGTCAAGTTTTTTCTTACGGGTTTACGGGAAAATAAATATGTTGTCTGTATTAATAATTATATTCTTTTAAAGTTAAAATTATTGTTTTTTCTTCAAACCGCGGAAGCGAACTAATAGTTTGGATTTTGCTCAAAAGAAGAGCGAAAAGTATCAGCAGCAGGGTCGGGCATTGTTAAAGCCGCGATTAAATTTACGAGTTCTCCATCCAATCGAATGGAATCCAAAGAACTTGGAGTAAGATTACGAGTAGAATCGTGCTATAATTATATTTGAAGGGTACAGGGGGAAAACGGGCTTAGTCAAATTTTATGACTTTGAGATAAAGCAATTTTAAATTTCAAAACGCTACAGAAACTAAAGTATTTGTATTGACAAAACTTTCTTTTTACCAATATGTTTTCAAACTATCTGAGATCTGTGGGTCATAAACTGTAAACGTTTTAAAAAAGTATTGATAGAAAAATCAACAATTTATTGATAACTGGGCGTGACCCGTTTTTTCCCTGAATTTATTTTTTGAATTATGTTTATTTCACTCAACATCCAGCGTTATACCTACATAGATAATATATTGAAAGAAAACCAAACTAAAAAATAATCCTCGGTATTTTCACATGACCTTGATTACCTAAAATGAAAAGTTAATAGTTCGGTGAGTGTAAGAAAATAAGCAAGATTCTTTTTTTTACCTTAAAACTTTTTTTCATAGGAAAGAATTGCCCCATATTTCCAATTAATTAAACATTAGTGGGGAAAATTAATCCCGAGCTTCTTCTCCACAGAACTTTTTTAAACTCTGCACATACATCGCTGTCTAATAGACAGGTAAAAACGTGACATAGCCCGTTTTTGCTCGGTACCCCATGGTAAGGGATAATTTTTCTATTTAATATCTTCTAACTTATCGCGTTTTTGTCGGGGTTTTTTCTAGAACAAAATTTAACAATATTTTCTATCGAATGACATCAGTATATTAATTTTGCGAAAAATTGACTTAGCTCGTTTTTCTCCTGTACCCTTCACTTACGGATCTGAGTAAGTCCCAGTCATTCGAGTAAAATAGTAATTGTTTACATTTGTATATGCGAGATTCGTACATTTTGACAATTTAAAAATGGCCTTATAATAAACAAGCTGATGTTGCTTTAGTATTATTAAAGATTGAATAAAAATGAAAAAGAAATTTGCAAAGTAAAATAATTTGGATAAAGCAACATTTACAAGAACGCCACAGCGTTGATATTAGGCAAACTTTACGTTTTGTACTAGTAAATCCGTATAATAGTAGAAGACGGAAAATATTTTTCTTTTTTACATGATCTATGGAAATATTTATAATATTTGCAATAGCTTTATAAGCGTTGTTCCTTTTGTTGATGTCTTGATAATAAATTTAAATTTAACATTCCATCAACAATGACCTATAAAGATCAATAAATTGCCCCATTTAGTTGCTAAAAAATAGTATATTACTATCCAATGCGGAAAATGCTTTATTGCTTGTCAAGAGGTTATATAGTTTACCAATACGCGTAGCATCGAGATAAACTAAACCTCGAGACAGCAACGAAGTTTTTCGTCGAGTTTTGTATAGGTACAATTTTATTTTCAACCATACATTTCTGAGGAAAAACTAAAAAGAATTTATGGTACGAAATCCTACATATCTTGTTAAAGAACTATGACACTTTGAACTTTGACTTTGAATTTTCGAAATAAAAAAAACGAGCAGGAAAATGGGGACGAAATAGTAATTTACGTTACAAGGCCAGGAAATGATCTATCAAAGTACAAGTCTAGATGTTTACGGACAAGGCGACGGAGGAGCCGAGTCCGGAATTACTAGACGAGTACTTTAATGACATTCCATGACCGTGTATCTTATAACGTTTTATTTCATACTGTTTTATCCTTTTTTGATAAGTAAATTGTCAAATTGGAGTGTGAATATTCGGATAATATAAAGGTTTCAGTATTGTCAAAACAAGGTAATTACGGTAAACGTAGCTACAATAAAATAAGTTGTTAATGTGGTTATCTTTAAATTGGTTTAAATAGTAGTAAATCAGAAGATGTACCTGGCCCTGTAAATATTTCAAATAATTCAAACTGCAGTACTACCGTTAACGTTTATAAGTTATTTTATTGTAATTTGCAATATAAAAATTGTTTAAAATAAACCCTGGGTAAGGAAAAATACTAAATTTCAGTCCGTTAAAATTACTTTAGCGGCCTAGTGATGTAATGTATCATTTCCCGGACTCAAACTGATAACGTAATGTAGTATATTAAGGTACAGTATGAAATAAACACATTTTCCTGCCTAGAGAGGCATATGTATTGCTGTCCCGATAAAATGTAAAAGTACAGAAATGTGAGACTTTCAAGATTAAAAAAAAAATTGTTATGTCAACATTACATATACGGTTGAAAAAAAAACTTAATTTTCCCATTTTACATTATCAGAAAAGGTGCTTTAAACAAAACGTGCTCCCGAGCGTATTGCAAGTAGGATTGTTGATATAGCGTTAGCATTTCCATAAATGTTATTCATGATTAGGGACGGGTAGCTAGTGTCCACTGGAGTGGATGATAAGGAGAAGTTGTTTAGAGCTTCTTCATGGTCTAAAACAGCTTCTTCTACTTCTTCGGACAATTCTACGTCTTCCATTAATCTTGTGTTGTTAGTGTCTTCACTGGTTGTTTTTTCGTTGATTTTTTCTGTGTTGGTGGCGATTTTGAGGATGTCGATTTTCAGTGGTAAAATGTCTACATTGTTCCGAGCTTGGATCGAAGTCGTAACGGTTTCCGAGCAGCCGTTTACACTTCTGAGACGCAGCCCGAGAAGCGTCACTCGGATCCGAGTACTCGTTAATGTAAATTCCGCTATTTTCGTTTCGAGTTCGGTAGCCGTTTACACTTCCGAGATTCTAAGTAACTCAGATCAAAAAACTCATACATGTTATTGCGGCTTTAGACCTTTGGTGGATGTCTATCGGCGAACAGCGCGTGCGGTAAAGCAGGCCGCACCTTAACACGGAAAGGAATGCAATGGAAGGGTACGAAAATATTGATAAGCACATTAACTAAGTTGAGTCCGCATACTACCACGGATCGGAACAACGCTGAATGGATTGAAACGGAATCGCTTGGATTGCCAACTGAGCAAATGTTTCCGTGGTTCCGCATTTCCTTACACTATTTAGTTGAATGTTAGCGAAGACGCAAGATGCGCATAATGCATGTTTGGGTTATTTCTTGTACGAAATAAAATCAAATAGTAAGTAATATATTAACGGCCGAGTGATGATCGCGTTGTTAAATTTAGCAATGGACTTAGCAATTGTTAAAAGTTAACAACGGTTTAGAGTGTTTAACAAAACCTCATTGTCAGTGTTATTCAATGATTTTAGTAGGCAACCTGTCAAAATCTGACATTTTGTTAAACATTCTAAACCGTTGTTAACTTTTAACAATTGCTAAGTCCATTGCTAAATTTAACAACGCGATCATCACTCGGCCATAAGTGTCATAGAAAATGTAAAATCAAGAATTATTTATTGAATTTTGATAAACACTTGTCAACATATTTGCCATCATGAAAGTATACGCTGATAAAATTTTGAAGGCATTCCGAGCCGAATTTTTTTTAAAGTCATTTTTTGTTATATCTGGATCCGAACAATATGAATATGTTTACTTAATATTCACTGTTTTTTCTGTATAAAATTTGTTTGGTTCCATTTGTTTCATTGCATTATCATATCTAGAGTTTGCAGACGCGCTAATTACATAAACTTCCCGAGTTTGATAGGATTCTGCTAATCGCGTTACGAGATGTCGAGCCTGGTTCCAAGAAGGCAGTTCGACAAGTTAGAGGTAATGGACGCCAAAGACAGACTACAGAGCGACAGGATCGTTATTTGAGGTAACTAGCACTTGGAGAACGATTTTCCACAATAAGGGCAGTTGCGAACCATTGTTTTGATGCTGTCGAAGGTGCAATAACAATGAGAACAGTTTAATGCCGAATAAGGTCTTTTGGACTGTTTTTATACCGTCCCTATCTTGTAATACCTCTGATCCCACAGCATCGTCGGCAAAAATTGGTATGGAGTAGGGAGAGACTTGAATGAAATATGGAATGGAACTCAATGGTGAGCAATGAGTCCAGATTATGTTTGAACACACATGTTGGACATGCAAGAGTAAGAAGGAGAGAGACATGGTGAAGATGGAACGTCCAAAAAAAACTGTATAAGAATACATTTTTAGCGAAATTAAAATGCTGTGACATTACCGCGGAATTCCGCGCTAATGTGCGGAAATTCAGAATTATTATTCCATTTTGTTCCCATCCATTCCATTTCATGCCGAAAAAATAATTTTAGATACATTTATCATGTCGCAGAAATATATAAAAAAACATAGCCTTGGTTTAAGGGGATAAAGAGACCAAACTTTAATAATTTATTAAAATGTGAAATTCGCATAAAAATATTAAAATCCTAAATTTCGAGCTATGATAGAATTGGGATGGTGGCTTGTAATCAACCTATTTTCATAGTCACCCAGTAAAGCACATTACTTAGTGTATAGGAACGAATAAACAAACCCTTTGATAATGGGTTTTTGTTGCCAGCGGAAAGCAGGGGTGTATTAAAATTAGGACGGTTTGGTAGGGTGGCATAATTAGTGTGATGTGGTAACAAAGCCGCGTTAATCTTTTAAATTTAGTCCGAGTATCGAGTTAAATAAAATTATGAACAAGCTTATTAGTTTTCATTTTTAAAAATATTTTTTTATCTATACAATTAAAATGCTTAGGTTTGTTCACCTAGCACGTATGGCTCAATGGACCAGTTTTAAAATAAAAGGCCCCTTAAATGGTTTTAACTATACTTCTATAACATATTCTAAGTTCAAATTTTTAAATAATGTATTCAATACAAACGGTATTATTTTAAATCAACCAATGGTCATTCAGATCTTTTTATATTTCGTCAAATGATTTGGTTGCAAATCTTCAAGCGCTTATTAGTCAAAAAAATTAAAAATTTAGCTTTGGAAATGATATATTCGCGGAATGTAATGGAATATTCACATCCCTGTCCACGTAAAAAAGCAACTTTCGGGATATTGAAAGTATGTATTTTGTTTTTGTAGCGAATTCATGTTTTGAAAAGTTCTTGTTGGGTACACACGTTGGATAAGTTTTTATACAATGGGACCGGTTCGGTCCTGGTCCCAGGGTATAACGACTGAGTGTGCTCAATCCTATTGACCCCTATAAACTAGCAGAACGCCTGAAACAGAAAAAACAAGAAACCCCTTGCATATAATTTATTCTATGTATTCTTATAAAAGAAATATATAGTTTTAAAACCAAAATTCACAGAAAACCTACACATACAAACAAATAGTAAAATTTTAACTCCAATTACCCAATGATGGTAAACACCGAAATTATAAAAAGTCTTTTTAATAGAATTAATATAATTTGTTTTAATAAACAAATTAAAGATAATAAAAAACAAATTTAGGTTCAAATAATTATCCTCTTGATTTTATTAATAATACCTTTTCTTTTTTTGTAATAGGTCTATTTTCATTTATCTACATTCATTTAATGTTACCATACATTTCAGGCTTATCAAATAAAATTCAACAAAGGGGTAATAAAATTAATAATACTACTATCTTTTAAACACAAAATATTATTTGATCTCAAGTAATAAAAACAAAACCATAATATATAAACGAAAACACAGAAAATCTATTTATAAGGTCCTTTGTGAAAGGGGGGGGAATTTTAAGGGGGGTGAAAATTCGGACCATTACCCAAAACCCTTAAAACGTAATTAAACATACTTTAAAAAAAACAAAAAGCTTAAAATTTAAATATCAACACTCATTTGATAACAACCATATTTAAACTGAACACTTCTATTTTTTTAGCACAGAAAACTTGTTAAAAAAAATAAAAATTAAAAGTTAAATATAAGGGGTTTATTAAACATGGGGCCCAAAAAATTAGGACTATTCCCTTCTATTCAAAGGATATTTTTCTGATAAAAGCCCTGTTTCAAAGATAAGGGGCGAAAAAAACTTTTAACCAACCAATTTTGGTAATTTTAAATTATAAACATAGCCGTAATAAAAGTATAGCGTATTACACTGGACCTATCAAGTAATAAAAAAACAATTCCGTTGATATCTTTTAACAAATTACTACAGACGGCTGCAGATATTCAATTTGAAGATGTCCCATAAGTGATCTTTTTTTTGTTTGGGTAAAATATTTTTTGTTTTTTTTTAAAATTTAATTTAAATTTTTATTTTTTAAATATATATATATATATATATATATATATATATATATATATATATATATATATTATATATATATATATATATATATATATATATATATATATATATATATATATATATATATATATATATATATATTTTTTTGTAAGGGTTTTTAATTTTGCGATACTATGTTATGGTGAATGGTGGAAATGGTAAAGGGTCTACAGCATTATTATTTTTTAAATTTTTAAACTAATCTATCTTGGATGCGCTGTGGGGGTTGGTCGTTTTTTTATTTTCAACGCTGCCTGTCCATTTGCTTAGCGGCCCTTGAAAAACATTGGTTTAATTTTTTTTACTGCGAATATCGTGGTCATCCGTATGGGATTTTCATTTAAACCATCAAAAATTTTTTCCCAAGGTTCCGTTTTTTTGTTGTGAAAAATATTTTTAATAACTAATGATGAAATTTGAAGATGGTCCCTGAAAATCAGGATTATTGATTTTATTAAAATCATACTTTGAGGCCACATGTAACCAAAAGTAAGTTTTATTAATTTCTTTTTTTATCGTAAGCACTCTTTAATTGTTTCCCCTTATATTACTTTTTGATTATAATTTCTACGTTTTATTCTTTTTGAATGTTGGAAAGAATTAAAATAGGGCTATTTTAATACAGTTTGTTTTTTCAGACGAAGGCAATTATAACATTTTTATTTTAGTTATTTTAAAATCTTAGCACTGGCTTGTTTTATTTGGTAAAAAAAAATTAAGGTCTGTCTGGCCTTTTTATAATAGTTTTTTCTTTAATTTTATAAATATTTTTTTTTTGAAATTTATTAATATTTTTTTTTAGTAATATTTTAATAATTAATTTTTTTAAAATCTCTGATTGTCTTTTTTTAAAGCCTGTAATTTTTTTTAAATTTTAAGATGTATCTTTAAATTGTTCTACTTTCTTTGCTAAGTAGCTTTAGTTAAAACCATAAAATAACTTTAAAATTTTTAAAATTGTTAATTTATTTAAAAGTAAATATAGCTAAAAAAAATATATAAAAATTTTTTTTTTTTAATTTAAAAAAACAAAAATAATTTAAAATTCTAATAAAACTATTATAGGGTCAAATATTTATTTAGTGTAAAAGCTTGATGGGTATTTATTTATTACTTTAATAATATCTAAATAATTCAGATTTGTTTTTTGTATTTTCAAAAATGTTTTTCATATGTCCCTTTTCAGCCGATGTCAAAATTTTATTAAGCTACTACGTTACTTTATACCCCCAATTTTTTTTTACCATTTTTATATTTGATTAGCCATGTATAAAAATTTTAAACTTTGGTTGTTTTTCTTAAACTGCTGTGCTTAAGAACGTTGGTTTATTGACTGTAAATTTAATGGTATTTTTTTAAAATTTCTAATGCTTTAAGGTTTAATTAATATTGATTATTATGCTCTTTTTAAAGAGTGTAGTGTTTGTGTATATCTAATTCGATATGAAATGAAAAATTGATTTTATTAATTCTAGTAACTTAAAGTTTTTTTTGGGTTTTTCGTGTATCCGGACAAAAGTTTAAAATTCTTTTTTGATCTGTAAATTTTTTAAAAGGCCCTCAAAATTCTTTCTTTAAAATTTTTTTTTTTTTATCCTTAAAAATTTATTAGGCCCTAAACCAATTCTTTCTTTTTTTTTTAAAATGTAAATTTATTTATGGCCCCAGTCGGCTTTGTTTGATTGTTGGTTTGCTTAGATTTATATGTATAAGCCTGGCCAATTCTTTTTTTAAATTTTTTTTTTTAAATTTTGGGAAATTATTTAAGGCCTTCAGCCATTTGCTTTGTTTTGTATTACTTTATTTTTTTTATGGTTCAAATTTTAATGCCTACCGATGTTTGTAGGGCCTCAACTCAAAATTCAAGTATACCCTAAAATTCAGTATAACTCAAACACAAGTTTCTCCAAATTCACGTATAACTAAAAACTCAAGTTTGATTTAAAAAAAATTCCTAAATTTTTACTCCGGTGTTGAGTTCAGACTCTGAGCCCACCTTACCTGCCGTCAGAAACAGGCAACCTTTTATTAATTTATGTATTTAACAATTACAATCCTTTTATATTCTCAAAACTTAAACCCCAATTTCTTTTTTTTTTAATGATTTTCTTTTAAATAAATGTAATTTGTTTTAATTTTTTTGAGTTTTATTTAGCTCACCTGATACAGAATAATTTGTATTATTGTATTATTATTATTTATTTATTTATTTTTTTCTCTTTTTAATGAGTATTGACCAAGTCAGTTTTTTTCAATGCTTAAAATTTAACTTTTGTTTTTTTGTCGTGCACTGGTGTGTGATCGCCCAACAGCTCCTATTATCAAGGGACTTCCAGTTTGTAGTCCGTAAGAAAACTGGTGGCGCCATAACGAACTCACTTTTCCTCACCCGGCTGCGGGTAGATTTGCACGCACACCTACAGCTTGCTTTTCGTGAAGCCTTTTACAGGATAAATTTTGTATTAACTTTCTTATTTTTTCCTTTTTGAGCAATTGGTGTGACTCATCATATTCACTATTTTTTATATAAACACTGCTTTTAAAAAAGTGCTTTAAATATATATATATATATATATATATATATATATATATATATATATATATATATATATATATATATATATATATATATATATATATATATATATATATATATATATATATATATATATATATATTTTATTAATTAATTTTTTTTTAATAATAAATTTTTTTTATTTTAATTTTTTTTAATTAAATTTTTAAATTTTTTTAAAAACCTAAAATTTGCAAAAAAAAAAACAAAATTATAAAAAAAAAATATTTTTTCCAGTGGACCTTGAAAAAATCCTGAAAATTTATTGATTATAACTCGAAAAATATTGCATTTAGACAAAAAGGTTATAACTTAAATTAAAGGCCTTTTAAAAAACCGGAGTGAAATTAGAAACCTTTTAAAACGCAACAAAAGTGAATTAGCTTTTTTTTACGCAGCCGACAATGTGCAGTTAGCAACTAAATTTGAAAGCCTATTATAATTTCAAAAAAATTTTTTTGGGGGTACTAAAAACAAAGAGGCAAAAATTTTTAAAAATAAGCTGTCAAATTTGGCTCTACCTTCGCATATTGGCTGAAAAAAAAGCTGCTAACTTCATTTTTTGGCTGCGTATAATGGCCGCTTTTATCGGTTTTTTAAAAAATCTTAAATTAATTAAAATAAATTTTTTGTGTATCTTTTAATTTTAAAAAAGATTCTGACTTTTTTAAAATTAAAAAAAAAAATGATAAAATCCGAAATTAAAATTTTCTCGATAATTTCCCCTTTGACCCCCAAAACTTTAGGTTTCCTGTTCAGCGGAAAAAAATGCTCCAGAAAATCCTAATCCGACACTCAGCACACACCACTTATTTTTTTTGTGGGCCTGTGTAATTATGTCGCATCAATATCTGTTAATTAGAATAATACATAGTTATCTATGCTTGATGCTCAGGTAATTTCGGGAAAACTTAAAATCAATTAACATACCACCCACAAACTAATACCTCATTTATGACAAAAATTTATAAACTATCACTAAAATCTTTCAAAATTTCTATGTCAAAATTCTTTCAATTTTAATTTTCATTTCAATTTTACTCTTATTTTAGTTTATCTTGATAACGGTAAAAGACCTGCCACAGAAACGTAGGTAAGTGTAAAGATTTTTCGTTTTTTTTTTGTTTTAGAGTTTCTGCTAGTTCACAGAGGTTAAGAGGGCTGAGCAAACAAAGTCGCTTTACTCTGGGACCAGGACCATTGTATAAAAACTTTTATGGAGAGTATGACCAACAAAACAAAAACTTTCGGAATATTGCCTAACAAACAATGAAATAATAATAAAACATTTAAAAAAGTTACAAATTTATTTTAATAAAATTATATATTAATTTATAATTAAATACACTAAATGATAAATATGGCTGTCTATTTGCTCTAAGATACAAGCTACCAGAGATGGCTTTCTTTATGAAAATAATAAATTATTTTAACCCCTGTATCACTGTATTATTATAAAAACCCTGACATGGTAAGTTAATGACCTGAGGTCAGTGATAAAGTTATCGGGTCTGTTTATAATGGCTTGCAGGGTTTAGGAAAAATTAAGTTGCACAAAATCTTAGCAGTTAGCTGCTTGACCAAATTTAACTAATGATTTTTATATCAAGTCGGCTTAGCGCAAACTAGATACATTGGGTGTTTTTCAACTTTTAGAGCACAATTTTTCAATTTAAAGCCGCATTAGCGAGCATTAATTTAAAACAACCAAGACCGATTTGGAGGCAGTGCGGTGGTTAAACCATCATCCTTTATTTTAAACTGGCACTGAATTGTTCATTGCATTTTTTCAAAGCAATTATAATCCCAATTACAATGTTGTACAACACTTAATATTATTCTGTTAAATAAATATATTTTTCATAAGAGAAAATGAGTTAGACAAGGAACGCACATCATTTCTTATAGGGGCGTTCCATATGTGTTAATAAATATTAAGTGTTATATCTTTTTGTAATTGGGATAATAAGGGGTTTAAAAAAATTCAATAAAAAACCCAAGTCCGTATTTAAAAAAATAAAGTTGATGATGGTTCAACGAAAACGAAAAGTCGTGCGAAAAATCTCAATGTTGTTTTGTAGAGCTTAATAGGTGGCTATAAGAAGTGTCTTTTTTTATATCTCTTTAAATAACGTCAGAAAAAAACAAAAACGAAATCGGCAAATTTCGGTTTTTTCCGCATATCTCCAGAAGTACTCGGAATTGTGCAACTTTCTAAAGTGGACATGGTTGGGTTTTGCAAATAAAAACTTTGCCATAATTTAACCAAAAATCGAATTTTTACGGTTTCCGAGATCCCATGCATGCACTCGAATTTGTTGGGCCCCCAAAAAATAAACATATTGGGGGGTCTAAAAAAATATGCAAAAAAAAATAGATTATCAGCTCATAATAGGTTTTTCGGTAATTATATAGAAGTGGGGATCCACATTTTTTTGGCCATAAAAAATAAAAAAATTGACATATCGAAGGGTTTTTATTTTCATTTAATTCTACTTTTCATTGAATTTATGATTAAAATTATTTAATGATCGAAAAACAACCGAGTTATAATGATTTTTGCAACTGAAAATTCAAAAACTCAAAATTTTGACTTTTTACCGCAAGTTTGAGGTCCGATAATATCCGATAATATTTCGAAATATTTATATTTTTTTTCTTGTTGCGCATAAAAAAACGAACAATTTCAAAAAAATATCGATAACCTAATATTTACGATTTTTAAAAAAATTTAAATATTATTTAAAAAATCAAAAATTTTAAATCCGATGGCAAGAAAAAAATTTTAAAAAAAAACTAACCAAAACTAATTTGTTTTATAAAAATGTGAATTTTTCGATTAAAAAAAAAATAAAAAATTTAAAAATTGATGTTCTTAATTTTTTTATTATTCTATTTTTAACGTACAACAAGCAAAAAATAGAAATATTACAAAAAATTAATGTAGTACCTTTAAATCTTCAGTCAAAAGTCAAAAAATTAATTTTTCGACTTTTCAAATAAAAAAATCTTTATGAAATCAATGTTTTTGAAGTTCCAAACAATTTTTTTCATAAATCTGATGACAAATAGAAAATTTTAAAAAATTGTAAATATATTCATTTCAAAAATTTTTTGGGCCCAGGGGGCCCCGACTTGTATTTGACTACCTTTTTTTTTCCAGTTTTCATTTGTGACAGATTAAAATTTTCCAACTTCCCTGTAATTTGAATAGTTGAATGTAAATGTAATATCCGCATCTTCATCCTAAAAATAAAAATGTTAAATTAGTATACCCATTATCCTATATCTTAAATGGATGAATAAAAATGTCATATCGGTGGCACCAACTTTTAACTTTATTAAACAGGAAATTCAACAACTATGACTTGTAAAACCACAGAATTATGAAAATGAAAATTTTCAAAACGGCATATGTAATAAAAAAAATTAATATACGTGAATAAAAGACGTTAATGGGAAAACAAAACAATACTTAGAGTACTTTTATTAATTTGCCTTATTTCTTTTCTAATTTTAAATCATCTAAATTTCGTGGTTTTTCTTATACACTTTTGATTTTAAATATCTACAAAAAAATAACTCCAGCAGTGTAAGATCTGGAGATATTGCAGGCCATTCCGTAGGTTCCCTCCTAGCAATCCATTGTCCGAAAAATACCGCATTTAAATATTCACGTACTTGTGGAGCAAATTGGGGCGGAGCACTACCCTGTTGAAACCAAATTGATCTATCTGGCATATATCAGGCTGATTTGTATTTGGAAAAGAAACTGCGAGAGTTGAAAGTAAGTCATTTTGAAGAAATTCTAAAATATCGGTTTCCGTAAGATTTCGATCGAAAAGGAAAGTCCAGTAATATTATTATTTATAATCCCTGCCCAAACATTAACTTTTTGTGGATGTTGGGTATGATTTTCTTTTATCCAACGGGGATTATTTGTGCTCCAATACCTAAAATTTTGTTTATTTACCGTACTCTTTAAACAAAACGTGGCTTTATCACTAAAAAGTATCTGATGATGGAATAATGGATTTAAATTTCGAGCATAAATTTAAAAAACTATAGTCTGCGATCGGGATCGTCTTCGTTCAGCTCGTGTAGTAACCTAATCTTGTACGGATCATGCTTTTCTACCTTCAATACAGCTACTTCAGAAGATGCACAATGGGGATTATTTTCAACATCTAACAAAATGTTCAATCTTGTATTTTTATTAATTTTTGAACGACCTGGCCGTAGACCATCTTTGACAATTTAACTTACTGTACTTCATGTCATGGGGCTTTTAGGAAATGTTAAGTTAAACCAATTACAAACTTCTTGAGTTCTTGTTTCGTCCCCATATCCAATCAAAATTAAAATTTCAATTCCTTGAGTTTATATTCACTTTAATTACTGGCACAAGTTATAATGACAATTCACTTACAAAAATGTACCCTTTTTTTTAAACCCAAAAGATTAATAATTTAATAATATATATATATATATATATATATATATATATATATATATATATATATATATATATATATATATATATATATATATATATATATATATATATATATATATATATATATATATATATATATATATATATATATATATATATATATATTATTAGGTTATGATTTCTCGAGGCTTATTTCTCGGGTCTTTGGGTTTCGAGAAATTTACAAATTGCGTGTACTACACTTAGCCCGAGAGCTGGCAGCAATTTTGGGTAGGTATTTGAGGCAAGCTGAAAACTTGTCATATACTTCTCCTATTAAACACCAAGGCGGAACTGCAGACCTAGCTGGTGAGTAGCGGGGCTAAATCAACCCTAAATTTTTTTTTCCCAAAATGTATTTGAGGCAATATGCAATTCTTATATGTTGTAGTGGAATGTTTAAAGAAATAAAAAAAAAAATCAGCCAGACGATTTTGTCGGGGTTTTAACCTTGCCAAGCGCGTGCAAAAATGTTTTGCAAAAAATATAAAAAATGTATTTGAGGCAACTTGAAATTTTAATAGGGTATTATTTATAACTAAAAAATAAGATTCTAAAAAAGACAGATCATTTGGTGGGACTTTCCATATGGAAGGTGATCTAAAAAATTATGTATATGTGCGACTGAGTAGCGCTATAGACAAGCTGCTGTAGTGTAAGAGAGAACGTTTATCGGCAGCTGTTTGCGTTCTTACTTGCCGCGTTACTATTGACTATAGCCATGAGGTTTCTAGTCGGAATTTCGGAGTAAAAAAAATAAAAAAAAAAATGTGAGTTTCTGCTAAAAATGGTTTAAGTAAAAAATCAACAATCAGACTACAACATATAAAAATTGCATATTGCCTCAAATACATTTTTGGAAAAAAAATAATTTTAAAAATAAAGGGGCTGATTAAGCCTCGCTACTCACCAGCCAGGTCTGCAGTTTCGTGTTGGGGTTTAATAGGAGAAATATATGACAAGTTTTCAGCTTGCCTCAAATACCTACCGAAAAATTGGTGCCAGCTCTCAGGATAACTTTGTAAACCGTCTGATTTCATCTAGAGTCGAAACACGAATAAACGTGTGTGTATTACCTACTGTATTGTATTATGTATAAAACGACGCCGCCAGAGCGCTTACCGCTCGCCTGCGTCGAGATCAAAGGGTACCACTGCGCTTTGGCCCGTGCCGCCCCGCCGCCGCGCGTTTAAAACAAACGGCAAACGCAAATAGTTTTATTTTATAATTTCCTAGACTCAAATATGGTTTCTCGAGTTCTCGAGTTTTCTCGACTTGATTTCCGGGAAAAAACCCAACGTTTTCCCCGGGGGAACTCGAACCGGAATTCCGAATGAACCTTAAATAATAAAATATATATATATATATATATATATATATATATATATATATATATATATATATATATATATATATATATATATATATATATATATATATATATATATATATATATATATATATATAATGGTAATCGCATTTATGGCAAGTTTATGCTAGCGCGCACTAAACAAACGATAGTGTCATTTAGCATGCGTATTTAAAAAGTAGGACCAGTGCCGGACTTCATCAATTAAACGCGTAACTGTTGACATTACAGGGTTTTATGTCAGTTCAAAAACGACGAAGTTTGAACGCTTTCCGTATATTTAAAGGTTTTGCTTTAGTTGGGGATCAGTAAAGGGGTCGTGTCTGTCACCTGTCGTGTATTTGACTGGACTTGCATATGGCCGTACAATTAACGGTTTTTTGCGAGATTGGAACAATCTTATAGACAAAAGGATGAAAAAATGTTGGTACAAATAATATTAGCTCTTTTCCTGCTTAGACTTATGTTTTCGATAGCGAGAAAAGGATATTGTAAGCATCTTAAATGGCGGCAGCTTTGCCGCTTGGCAGTACGAGAGAGAAAAAATAATCATAGTCTAACCTTTCTCCGTCACTCCAACGTGCCGATTGATGGACGCGGAAAGGCCGACCAATCAGCACGCAGAGCGGGGTAGATATATTCCTTTCACCGACCAATGATCAGGTTAGAGGGAGGGAAAGGTTATACCGCTATTCTTTCTTTCTTGCATAAATATTCGCTTTTCAAGCGGCAAGGGTACGTGCCTCTAGTAGGTATATGCTCCAAGGGAATACGTTTTATATTGTAACCATGGTTACTGACTTTTTAGATTAATGCCATACATTTTCTGTTCAGTTTTTTTTAATCCGAAATAAACAATTACAGTGATTTTTTTTCAATTATGATTGTGTTACAAAAATACCTTTTGATGAAACAAAAAGTTAATTCTTAGATAAGCCACAAGAGTCATGTTCAGTCGCATTCTTCATTTTTTATTATTACTAACTATAACGCATCAGTTGTGAACCAGTATCATAAAATTCGTGGTTTTCCATAGCTGTAACATTTAGAAGTACAAAAGGAATTTAAGGAGCTGACAATGGATAATATGTTCATTTTCGTTTAAGAACAACACCTAATCAAACCATTGTGTTTCACTGGTTTAAAAAAACAGTAACCGCGGTTTTTTTAACCAGTGTAATATATATTTTGTTAAAGTGTCATTCTTAAACGAAAATGACCCTATTTTAGTAAGGTCCGAATTATTATAAGTCTTTTAAATTCTTGTATATCACCGAATAAACCTCGTGACTTATTAACACGTCCTATGTAAAGTTGTTTCTTGGAAAGAACTCTGCGGAACATTAATAATTCTGACCTAAACAAGGAAATTAAAACTTAAGAGTATAAAAAGTACATTTATTTAACATAAGTAATGGTTTTAAAACATTTTTTTAGATAAGTTAATTTGGTCAATGAAATAACTAAAAACAATTCTGGTATATTTGACATGATATACAAAATAAAATATTACTGTAGATTTAATATCTAATACTATTACAAATTAAAAATACCATTAAATAAGCTCCTAACTTTAGTTTTTTTAAATAAAAAATACACAACCACTTTAGTCTAATAAAATACAAAAAAGTCAATAAAAGAGTAAAGCTTGTTTAGAATATATAATTATATATAAATTCTATTACAAATCACTAAATAAATCTGTCCAAAAATTAAGAAATCTTACACAAGCGGTCAAATTCCAAACAAGGCGAAAGACAAATGTAAAAATAAAATCGATCTGCTAGTCAGTTCTGCGCATGATTTAAGACCCTAAGTGATGACTACAGACGAGGTGCACGGACACATTTTTTCGCCTATAAAATCTAACTTTTAAACCGCGCATCAAACACCCTTTACCGGTCCATATGAAGGTCAGTGGTTTTACCTCTAAAGGTATGAACCTAAAATTAAATTGTGTTTTTTTTTCTTTTCGAAGAAGTTAAAGATAAGTGTAAGATAGGTTACATGAACCATGTGTAGAATTTGAAACAGACTTTGAAAATGGATTTAACAAATAGTGTTCCATTAAAAAAAAAAACTTTGGTATCAAAATAAATTTTGACGCACCCTATATTTTTTTTTTAGTACAAAAAATGCACTAAAAAATATGATAGAGGCGTGCGGGTTTTTTTTTAAAACTCATTATCTGATTTTTAAATGAATTTGTTTCATATTTTAACAGCTCACTGTATTATAAAATACAGAACTTATTATCACCTCACATGCAAATATTGAAAATTTAACACAGAGGTAAAAAAAGCCTTGAACGATGTTCCAGTCACACCGGCGATATTACCAACACCTTGACCTCATTAAACTATGCATTAAACTAACAATTAAAAAACGCATTTTCCTTATCAATACATAACTTGCTAACAATCTTTTTACAAATGACCGCGCCGCCAAGAAACAATTTTAAATTTTTTTTTAAAAAATTAGGTATAATAGTTATTTTTACTGGTTGTAATGAATTAACTACATTTACAAAAATTACATCACTTAGCACATTACACAGGTGATTGTTTAATAATAATTATTGTTTCCGTAACCTTGAGTCTAAGTGAAATTTTTTTTAAAACTTTACTACAATTGGAAGGCCCCCTTTTTTTTCGTTTGGTGTCACTAAATTTTAAAAATTTAAAAAAGGATTAGGGTTTAATATTTGATTATATTATGTATGGGTGATTCTCAATAAATTTTTAACGTTTTTTACAGTTGGAAATATTCTTGGGTGAAATTTTTCCTGTGGCAAATTTTTTGGCATGCAATTTTATTCAAAATTCTTTAAACAGTAAAGTTTACCCGCTTATTGAAATTTTCAAACAACTTACTTAATTATATCTAAAATTTATAAGTATAAAATGAATGGACAAGTAAATTCCTCAGTTGTTAATTATATCTTTTGGTGTTAATTAACTTAACTCTATTCTATAAAATAAGTTTACATCGGTTGATTTAAAATTTTATGTTTATACCATAGATTTTTGAATAGTAAAGATAACACAATAAACACGAACTTAAGGTCAGACATCGGAAAAGGACGTAACGCGTAACTAAAGTCGATACTTTCTGTTGCCAGCTTGAAAAAAATTTAAACATTTCTTAATAAAATTGCCTTTAAGTTCTATATTTATATTAAAAAATGGGCATAAAAAAAAAAATTACTAATTTGGCTTTAAAAAAAAAATAACTAGATGATAATTTTTCTACATAAACCCTTTTTTTTTATTTTTATTTAGTTAAAACGTTTCGATTTTCATTTTGCCCCCAAAAAAAATTTTTGGGGGGAATTGGGCAAAAATTCAACCGTGGAAAATTTTTAAAAACCCCCCCGGTGATAAATGGAACGGGCAGATTACGTGTAGAGCGACGTTGCCTTGGGTTTCTTTACGTGCTTAGTGGTGTTTTTATTAAAACTAGCTGTTAAAACTATTTACAAACTTATATTAAAAACTATAAAATTGTGCGTCAATGTGTTTTGTGTAAAAAACTGGACTATTTCCACAAAGATGTGTCTTTAAATAGGTAAGTTCGCTAGGCAATGTTTTTACAAAGGTCAATGGCGTAGAATTACAATAGCCTGAAGGAAAGTAACAAGACCAAAAGTTATTTATGCATTGTACTTGTTTTATTTTATTTGAATTTTATCGAATTTATTAGGGGGGACTAGGTTTTTTTAAAATTTTTTTGGGGGAAATTATACATTCAAAGTTATTTGGGATCTTCAGCATGGAGCCCCACGATTTATGTGGAAGATATTGTTGGTTACATTTCTGACTTTGTGGGCAGGAGAAAAAAATGTGTGACTTATTGAAATGACAAAATTAGAAAAAGAAAAAAGGGCCCTTTTTCTCAGTTACAACTAAGAAAAGCTTAGGGAAAATAATAAATGCTAGCCCGTTAGTGGTAGAAATAACCCAGGGTTTTTAAAAATTGTACATAACACAACCACAGATCTTTAATAAAAAAAATTTAAAAAAATGGATATGCTGGTGGCCCCCAAAAAACGTACTATTTCCCCACAAATATTAAATTTTTTGGAACCATCTTTTTTATGGTGGATTCTTAAAATAACATTTAATGGTCTTACCAAAAATTTTAAAAAAATAAAATTCTTTAAAATTCGTATACATTATGGAACAAACCTGGATGAAGCAAAAAAAAATAGAAGGGGATATAAATACCACTATTTTATTTAGAAAGGGGTATTTTTAAATAATAGAAAGTTTAAGGGGTCGCGCCCCGATTGTCTTGCACACTAAAGTATTTTATCCAAAATTTTTTTTTTTTCGGAGGGTTTTGGGGGGAAAAATTTTTTGTGTGCAAAAAACCCGTCGGCGGACCGTTGCCCTTTCCCCTCTGCATGCAAAATTGGGTATATATTTTCTTAGGGGAAAAAATAGATAATTTTTTATTTTTGCCCAATTTATTATATTTTATGTTATTTTTTGTGTACCCAATTATAATAAAAAAAAAAACCCAGTTTTTTCTTTTTTTTTTAATTTGTGGCCCCCTTATTTTGAATTTATGGGAAAAGTAATTTTGTTTAAATAACCAATGTACCAAAAATATTTAAAGTTTTTTTTTTTTTTTAAAAAAATATTTTAAACTATTATGTTGCTAATAATATTTTTTTAAAAAAACCCAAAAATTTTAAAAAAACACCTAATTAGACCCATTTAAAAATTAATATTTTTAATAATTTATATCTAAAATTTAAACTTCTAACTAAACCAAAAACCCCTGGTCAAAACCCTGTAAATGTTGCCTTGACTTTTTCCCCCTTTATTTTTTATCCTTTTTTCCCCCCTTTTAAGGGTTTTATTTATAATGTCTGGGACAAAAAA
>JAHBCN010014885.1:0-17500 GCA_019359885.1 Listronotus oregonensis
TGTAATATTAGATTTTATATCATCTGATATAATAGGGAAAGAATAGGTTTACTGCTTTCTATTTAAATGGTCGATATTTTTGAAAGTTTTGTATTTTTACCAAAAATCTTTGTAAATAAATAAAACACGATTTTTTAAAATAAATTTGAAACATTGTATGATAGTATTATGTACTTATCACCAATTTTGTGATAAAAGAAGGGCAAGATAGTGTAAATGAGTTTAATCTAATCCTAAGATTCTGGTTGTACATTAAAAAGTGAAAATTTTCATAATTGCTTTTTAGGCATATACTTTTCACTAATAACAAATATTTATGAGACAGAACAACAGTGGTTAAAAATGTTTAGTAACCTTTGTACCTGAGTATCCATTGTAACAGTATCCGTTAAATATTATGTGTGTACAGTATGTCGAGCTTAAAAAGTTGATAAGCAAGATTAAGAAACCAAAAATCTAATTTATTTTTAAACAAATGGTATTGTCTCGAAAGTTGCCTCCTCCCGATTTTGATCAAATTTGGTATACAGGGTTTTTGAGGCGCTGATTACAAATCTGAAAAATATCTTTTCGGCAACGTTTCGTTTCGAGATCTTCATCATCAAAGTTGAAAATTAAACTAACCTGATTTTACTATATTCTCTCTTCTTTTTGTACACAATTCTTGATTTTACACTAAAGTGGCACACGATATTTTTAAACACCTTTTAAAACCTTGTATTTTTATTTATTTTACATCTTTTTTCCATTAAATTGCGAACTTTTAAGTTCAAAGGCAACAACCATATTTGCTTAAAAAATAAGTGTAAAAGGTGTAAAATAAACATAAAAAAGTTTTTAAAGGTGTTTGTGAAATATTGTGTGCCAATTTAGTGTAAAAATCAAGAATTTTATCAAAAAAAAGGAGGAAATGTAAATAAGGTTAGTTTGATTTTCAATTTTGATGATGAATGAAACATTGCCAATTTTTTTCATGTTTGTAATCAGCCCCAAAAACCTACCAAAATATTTCCTTTAATTCAATTAAAAGGGATCTGTATATATTTAAATTTGCCTGGTCTGCCCAGTAATCAATAATTTTGATCCTTTAAAAGAGTGTACTAAATTATAAACGAAATAAAAATACCTAAATGTAAACCTTATTTCTTTTTAATAATCCACGAAATACACAAACATTGTGGAAATCATCTAAAAGATAGTTAAGATTTCCTTACTTTTCTCACTAATATTTCCTATGAAATTTTTATTTTCTATTATTCATAATTGATATATTATTATTTATTCTTACCTAACGTTACGTCTTATAAGAAGCACCTAATTTAAATATAAAAAATACTTACCTAAAGTTAAAAGACGGGTATTTCCCTTGGATTTGCAAGACAAAACCATACAACCTCTAGTCATTTTGTTACGATATTATAAGTAACAAACAATAAACCCAAAAATTATAGTCACAATTTAATAAACACTAATCACTAAAATAAGGTTTTGATCAATCCAAAAAACGATATTCCGGCTCCATAAAATTACAATGTGTTGGCTAACTTCACACTGATTTATCAGTGTATAAGAAAGGCAACACATTAAATTATTTCGTGGAATTTTGTTATTGCGCAGAATCGGCAGGGCCAACTCTGACAGTTATTTTCATACTGGGCTGGACATTTTTTGATCGAATGGGCCATAGCATTGGGCTTCCATACACCTTTAAACTTCCTTGGGCTTTCCTTACTATAAGGCGATACTTATGCCTACAACTGTTGCGAGTAAACTACCTTAAAAGCAAGCAAAGATTTTACATGTTAAACACAAAAAACAAACATTTTTTTTTCTTGCATTTTAAGTTAAAATTAACTTTTTAATAATGTTTCCCTATTGGAGCAAAAAATAAACTTTAAACAGGGGTTTTTCGAATTGAATGTCATTATTTAAGAAAGCGATTATTGGGTCCTTTTTAAGAAGAAAACTTCATATGAACGTATATCCTAAACCTCTTAACTTTTGAGATACAAGGTGATTAAATTTCCAAAAATAAATAATTTATTATTACCATCTGTAAAACCACTTTAGATATTTTAATCAAATTTGGCATGCATGTACTATTTATCAAAAAGCATTTTTTAGTGTACTTTTTTTTTTTTCACCAGTGGCGTTCGTTAGGAATTTCACCTGCCTATTTTGGCAGACAGTGATGGTACGCCACTGAGTTCTCTCAAAATAAAAATTATTTTGAAATTCCTCAATAATTTCTAAGCAAAGTTGATTACTTGATTTTTTTTAATCTGATGCAAGGTTTTCGCTTAAAAAAATAAAAACCGTTTCTCTATGATTATAACAATATCGGTAAACAATATCACTATGCAGAGAAATGTCTAAATTTCATTCTTTTTAAGTAAAAACCTTGCGTCGGACTTAAAAAAAAATAAAATTAAAATAGAAATAGTAATAATAATAAAATTCCAAAGCACGGGCTAAAAAAATTTAGATATTTCTGTGCATGGTGATATTATTTACCAATATTGTTTTGATCATACATAGAAACGGTTTTTTTTTTTTAAGAGAAAACCGTGCATCGAAAAAAAAATCAAGTTATCAACTTTGCTTAGAAGTGATTGGGAATTTCAAAAATATTTTTTAAGAGAAATCAGTGGCGTACCATCAATATCTGCCAAAATAAGCAAGTCAAATTCCGTACGAACGCCACTAGTGGAAATAAGAAAAAAATGTGGTACCATAAAAAATGCCCATTGATACATAGTACATGTATGCCACATTTTATTAAAATATATTAAGTGGTATTACAGATATCAATAATAAATGATTTATATTTGAAAATTTTACCAGCCAGTTTTTTTTTACAAGTAATAGATTCACTAAATGGAAAAACGGAAAAAATAGGATTTACATCATATCAAAAACGTGATTTTTCGTACGACCAACTTCTAAAAACGTGGAAGTTTAGACAAAAAATAAACAAAACAGTTTTGTTTTTCTTGTAAAATATATTATAGCCCTAAAAAAATTCCTTAAAAATAAATGTAAGTAAAATCTATTGAAATATATACAGTGTACTGTATATATGTGTAAATAGTAAATAAATTCAAGGAAAACCTTATGGGAAAAACGCTCGAATCCATGAGGTATTACATCTTCTTATACATTCCTTTAAATATGACTTATATATACAGGCTAATTTCTATGGGGATTATGACGTCATCAATATATTTTTTCAATGGTAACACCCATTTTTCATTACGGAGATGGAAAAAGCACATTTTTTTCATTTAATAATAGTATATTATTTTATATGGAGAAAAAGTGATACTTTTTATAGCGCGCTCATATTTAACAACCGAACGTAGTAAGGCTGGTAATAGAGAACAAGCCATAAAACGTATCACTTTTCCTCCAAATAAAATAAGCTGTTTTTTCTTCAAACGTCGACAAATTAAATAAAAAACATCACTTTTTAATAGTAATAATTATTAAAGATAAGTGGATTGGCAAGGCGGCTTAGACCGATGTCGGTGATTAGTTGCTATAGTAATGTAACATAAAGCTGTCAGTGGACACTCTCTACAATAATTATTTTTTTAAAAATGCGTTTTTTGCGTTCAATCAAATAATAACCAATTTGTTCAATTGAGTAATAAAAAAAGTTTTGTTTTTAGTTTAATAAATATCGATTTGTTGACGCTTCTTTTGTTATTTGTTTGTATTTATGTTGCTATGATAACACTTTTTCCTCCGCAGGCGGAAAAGTAAAAAGTAAAGCTCCCGCGGAGAAAAAACCAAACTTCGCAGTCCCATACACAGTCGAGTAATGACAAAAGTTAAAAAAGTTTAACACTCTGTATTTTAAAAACTATACATTTTTGGATCCATATTTGTTAAAACTTTTTTTTTATTTTTTAAAGAGGAATCACCTAGTGAAATTTGACCGTGAATTTTTTCAACACCTTTATTAACTGCGCAAATGAGAAAAGTTTTCAGCAAATGGATGAAAGCTTTTAATTTAAAAAATTAAAGAAAAAGTTCCTAAAAATTATAGACGAGGAGCTAGAAACTTATGAGCAGATTTGATCTCTTGATTTTTTTTAGTCCGACTAACGATTTTCACCTAGAAAAATTAAATCTAGATATCTCTCTGCATGGTGATATTGTTTACCGATATTGTTATGATCTTGCAGAGAAATGGTTTTTTTTAAGCGAAAACCGTGCATCGAATTGAAAAAAATCAAGTGATCAATTTTGTTTATAAATGATTGGGTATTTCAAAAATATATTTTATTTTTAGAGAAATTAGTGACGTAACCACAACTAACCACCTATCTGTCAGCCCTTTTGGATTTAGACACCTTAGGGTTTCAACTTTAAGTGGCCAAAATGGCTGACATATTATCGATGAAGATTTTTTCTCCAAATTTTTACACTTTCACCCCTTATTGCTACCCCTTGTATCCAATAGGTTGTCAGCCTGCGCGAGAACATAATTAACAATACTAAATGAACATGTTTGACGGGAGGAACTCCATATTACTGATGACATGACGATGATTTTTCGGCTCTAGTTCTTAGATCATTAGAGATGCATCAACCATTTCGAAGGTGGATAAAAACGGATTAGGTAAAATAAAAGTTTTTAACCTTAAAAGATACGTATAAATTTTTTTGTTCTTAAACCACGCAACGAGTCAATTTAAATCGGTAAATCCTAAAGAAATTTCATTTAATAACTATTTGACTATTTATATAAAAAAACAAAAATAGAAATGATATTCTGTAACTCAAATAACGAAAATGAAAATAAATTAAAGATATCTGTTCCTTGAACAGAGAAATATAAATCACCAATTAAAATATACGTAAGTATTTTAATTGGTGCATTTATGTGATTTTGTTGATTTAGGTAAATTATATATAGTGCATTCGTAAATTAGTGGATAAATTCGTTAAAAAATTAGGGAATAACTCTTGATAAAAACGCTTAACCCATAAAGTTTAACTACATTTTGCGCATTTTTTCATATAGAATTGATATACACGATTAACAAGGCAAAAGCTTGCATGCCAATTTTAATGCAATAGAGTAAGGTACATATGGTATGGCCCCAAATTGAAAATAGAACGATAACAATTTCCCCTGTTCCCTTTTCAGTACAACGACGGACGACGGCAATTCGTTAGCATATTGTGGGCTGAGGCTTGCAGGGTGATACAGTACAAGCCTCCAACTATTTTCTGCATCACTTAAAGGAATAGAAACACTGCATTACTGATTACAATCACTCCTATAGCGTCCGGGGTTCGGCTGATACTGCTGAGTGCCGATCGCCGTCCGCTGAATCGTCTGAATGCCCTGTCCGCGGTATTCCCCTCTTCTTGTTGGGCCGGTTGAAGGGGAGTTGGCCACAGCACGGTTTCTGTCTATTAAATTGATATCTCCTTTTATCGCACTGAAAATCTCTTTATCCAAGAAATTGGTGTCAGCCGACAGGGGATTCCTGTAGAAGTTTACATTGATATCTTTTTAAAAGGTAATTCCATTTTTTTATTACGGCGTTTAAAAGGTACATTTTTACACCCGGGGAGATAATTTTGAAAATTGATTAAATAAAAAAAATAAATTAAACGCTTTTTTAAATTTTAAAATACAATTTTAATGACGCAAACCAACTGTCCTCGGAACCACTGCCCAAGCACTGTGTTTCTCCTTATGGCCTAGATCGGCGCATGCCGGAAAGTCGACATATAAGCCTCAATGAGACCGGTAGACTGGTGACGGGGTGCATAAAGCCCACAGGGCTAGAAATCTGTACAGAGCCGCAGGTTTCAGCGATCCCAAATCAAGAAGAACAGCTCACGAACACTCTGAAAAGTTAAAAAACTTCGATGATCGCCATCTCCTATTTGCCACCAGCTGCTCAACATCTTACAGATTAAAATCTAAACATCGTTTTCTTTAAAGATCCGTTGGATGAACCACTTGCCAACTATCCTCTCTAAAAGACCCGCCCAGTGGTGTCTTAAGTGGCTTTAAAAAATGGAAGATGCTAAATCGCATTCGAACTGGTGTCGCACCTGTAAAAACAAAATCAGATGGACACTATCCAAAACCAAATGACGGCAAAAATGTGGCGCAGTACAGACAATGGAACATCTCCTGACATGCCCAAACTGCCCCATGCAGACACACGACTTATGGCTAGGGCAAACCCGAAGATTGGACGTGGCCCAATACTGGGCCGAGAAACTTATTCCGGATACGAAAAAGTAAAGTAAATGACAATGCTTTAAAAACCACTCAAATTAATCACCGTTAGTTGTTTAACAGTAACCAGGATGATAAATAAATTATTTATTCTACGGTCGTGCAAAAAAGTAATATTTTTTGCACGATCCATTATGCCAGAAGTTTAATTTTTTTCACAAGTGCCAAAAGTTTATTTACCTATGCTATGCTATATTTCCTTTGTATACACGAGTATTTAACTCGAAACAGCTTCTGCACTGCTTTGCCTACAAATCGAATATAAACAGAGCTGAAATTATCCAGCCACAAAATGTAAAGGAACGAAATGCCCCAAAATGACCACCTTTTTAGTTTTTTTGACACATATATTTTATACAAGTTGAAAATAAACATTTTTCATGGCCATGTTTAATACAATTTTGCAATTAGAGCAACAAGACTGTACTATGTTTTTTTATCAAGTTACCTATATACGGCTTTTGACAGCTACTATTTTCGTTATTAATAAGAAGTAGTCAGTTTATAATTTTAATAGTTTGTTGTAAAGCTGTTAAAAATGTCGAATTTAAATAGTGAGGAAAAGATTATTTGTACACCACCTGATATAATGAGGAAGTTGCACATTTTTTTATTTTTTACTTATTAAGTTTCTAAAACTATAAAGTATCAATTGCCATATATTTTTCCAATATTCAACTTACTGTTGTTCTATAAAAAAATGTTGAAATTTAAAATAATTTTTTCCGCGCCAAAACGCAGCTCGCAAACAAGGATAGCTTGCTGTGACGTCACGATCCGGTATCGGTCAAAACGACTCTCTGTCACACTCTCTGTTTTGCTTGTCATTTAAGCGGCATCAAGGTGATTTTGTTTTATGATTTTGTTAGTTGGGCGTGTTTCTTGAGTGCCGTTTTTATTTGCTTTCGTTGTGCTAACTAAATTTTGTTCTGTTATAATTGTTTTAAAAACTAGACTTCATTTATTATGACTTCTACTGAAGCTGGATTTGTCCAAGGGCAATCTGATAACTTGCCAAAAATTGATGCATTATCAATGTTTACATTTTTGGGAAATAACCCAAATCTCTAAGGTCATTGGATTGTCCTCGGAGGAAACAAACTTTATACAAGTGGTTTGTAAAAAAACAACTCTCTCGTTTAATGCGAGTAGTGGTTGGTTACAAAGGTAGACACAATGTTTGAAAACATATGTAGGACACAAAGAGAAAACGGCTTTAGAACCAAAAACAGAAAAACATATCATTACGTTTATAGCCTGTGCAAATGCAGCAGGTTATCACAGGTGAAAACCGTTAGTCATTTAAAAGGCTAAAAATCCCTGAACATTTCGAAATTTTATCTATCTAGTTCATTATAGAAATTCAAAAGCAGCTTTAATAACAGCAACAATTTTTCAGAAAAGTGAAGAATAATAAATTGGTGACTACTGAAAGCGAAATGAAATTAATAAATGAGGTGATTAGGTGGGCAGAAAAAAATGGAAACCTAGTAAAACATTTTAACCTTATTGTTTTATATAACAAGTAAAAGTCACATCTTTTTTAACCATAAAGCTGGAACTGTAACATTTCTGATTTTTAATATCCCTAATCATATATGTAGTTTTATAAAGTTACGTTTACCAAGTCATATTGTTGTTTTTTTTTTAATTAAATATGATCTTAAAATAGTAGACAAATGAATATAGTGAACTAGTTTTGTTAATAAGTTTACTATTTAAAAGTCTGTATTACTGTCTGTATATTAACTAAACCAAAAGTGTTATGAATAAAAAGAAGTAATAAAAACAAATCCAATTTTTTTAAAAAGCAATGGACATTAAAAACAATTTGTAGTTCATGGTCCGTATCTTCATTTATGCCTTTCTTCTGCACTATAGAGTGCATTTTTTTACACCATAACTTGGTATGCTACATGTAAAAAAGAATAAAACTATAAGAATTTTTGAAAATGAATTACCCAATTCCATTGTATTAAAAGTTAAAACTTTGCAGCTGCACGCATTTATTACACTATTTATTAATATTTGAATTTATTTGCTTATTAATCAGAACAATGCAAAATTGAAAACAAAAATAACAATTTTATACTTTCATCCCTTAAAAAACATATACATTTAAACGTGAAATATACAAAAACAATGAAATTTGCCTGGTAGTTTACATTTTCCGAATAAATATATTCCTATGAATATACAATAAGTATATAAAATGAACTAAAATATTTAAAAAAGTCCAAAACACGGAAAAATAATAATAAATATATGTGGGAAAAGATATTAAAATAATGTACGTTTTTCACAATATTTTGCAGCTGATTTACAAAAGGGCTTTGTCGCAAAGAAAGTCTGGCGTGGTATTCGATAAGTAAGATTGTAACAATTCTTTTGGTTTTTGTTTTTTTTTTTTTTTTTTTTCCTGTTTCAGGCGTTCTGCTAGTTCATAGGGTTCAAAGTTCATACCTCGGGACCAAGACCAAAGTGGTGTCGTTGTATAAAAATTTTACTGATTAGTATAATCAATAACAACTTTCCAAAACATGGCATAAATACATTAAAACCATAGCCACACCAACTTTGGATTCCTTTTTTAATCCAGAAAGTATTTTTTCTCTTATAAAGTATACAGGTGTGGAAAATCCAAAACCGAACATAGTGTAATGAATCAAACAGAAATGGACAACCCCTTTAACTGTGTGAAAGAAGTGAGACAAAGCTTTGCAATGTGTCGATACTTGTATCAAGCGCTGTCTCGTACAGAGAAGACAGCGATTCGAGGCATACGGCAACCTTCGTCGAGCGTACGCTGTTTAAGCTATTTTGGCGCGTATATCCCAGTTTAAATTCGATCTCACTCTGTTTTAGTGGTTTATTTGTTTTTTTTTTGCTCTACTTGCGAAACGTCCATGTTCGGTTTTGAACTTTCCACGCCTGTATATAGATTAAAAGAGAAAAAGTACTTTCAAACCCTCTTTTAATATTGTTTTCATGCCTGGGGAATGGCGTCTCTCATGTTTATAATAAAACTTCCTTCTCTTGCACACCCGCAGAAGTTTTTTTTCACGTTGCAGGCGACTTACAGGATTGTTACTCAAGGCCAATGTCGGCAAATCGGCTTGTTCAAGGAGTGACTAGACCGTTTAGACTGTCCTTATACTAAAACAAAGAACTAAGCTGGCGAATAATCTTTCATTATAGCAATAAATAAACATATTAGGTAGATCATTAAATATCATCAGTACGGCCAAACTTAACTTTGTTTTGTTTTTACATTTTTTTGATAAAACACTGTTTTCGTATTACTAAAGTTTGATATTACAAAACCAGATCTACTTTTTTTGTGGAAAATTTATAAAACCCAATAAAAAATATAACCTTCACCTCCTGAGCCTATGACATCAGGTCATAGGCCTAATTTGTTATCTACTCGTAACTAAACATTTTTTTTTGCAAATATTTTTGATATGGTTGGAATTTAATTTAAACTATGTATTATGATTATTGGCAATTAATCTACTATTTAAAAAAAAATGCGTATTAGGTGCTATGGGTGCCAAGTTTTTTATGTTTATTTGATGTTTTTCCAATATAGCCAGAGATTTTCGTACAAAGTTTCGTATAAAGCAGGTATTGTACTATACAGCTTCTTTTTTAGAGAGCGATGTCATCAGGGATAAACAAGACTTCTAAAAAAAATTGCATAGAAAATAACGTCTCCTACAACTCTTAGCATTCATAATTCCATTCAAAGAGGAGCAAGAGAAAAACTTTCTTCTCTTACCCACCTTCCTTTTCCAGCGAGTTATTGAACTATCCTGACAGAGATACAGCTAAACATTACTAGGCAAAGCCTAGGGCGAGCCTTTGTCTAATCACGGGCGTTCTTACTGGACATTGTCAACTACGAAAACACCTCTTTAGAATGGGTATAAATGACACATCTCTGTGTAGAGGTAGTGAACAGGAAGACGAGACGGTGGGGCACATCCTTTGTGACTGCCCTGCACTCTCGCCCAAGAGAAGATCCATGCTGGGTGAGTATTGGCTTTCTATGGCCGACATTAAGGAGATTCCCCTTGGCGACGTTCTCACCTACTTTAAATCAGTAGGATGGGCAGCGTACTGAGTGAGGAGTCCTCTTTAGGAGGTAGCACAACGGGCCTACTGAGACCTAGGTGCAGTGATGTTTATCACCCTCCGCACTTTCAGATACAGACCCACCGACGAGCTTTTGGGAATCTGTCGCTAGGTATTTTTAGGGCTTACGCTAAGAGGAGTTGGCCAGCCTAATTCCTCCCCTGGCAAGTCCCAGCAGAGCAACACGTACTGCATTTTATATGCATTCTTTTACAGTACAACTGAAGAGGCCTCGAACTTTCCGCTTTTTTCGGTCCTTCATCCCTAGAGACTATGGAACCTGCTACCCACAGAAGTTTTTCCTTCTCCCCCAGTCTCCAAATATTTAAGTCCCGTGTGAACAGACTCCCTCTCACCACACTTAAGACACCCACGGTAAGTTAGTACTTAGGCCTCAACCTTCATGGACTGTCCAAAGATAAAAAAAAGCATATACAGGGTGTCCCAGAATATGTGGGCAGTCTTTTGGAATCTAATTAAAAACCTTAAAATATTGACAAGTTCCTATAAACTTTTTTCCTACGAGCCTTTCCTACAGGGATACAGATACATAACGGACGACCCTAAAACTTTTAAAATACTAGGCGTAATTTAATATTTTTTTAATAATATGATGGTAACTAGATAAGTATTTTTAAAATGAACCCATTAAATCATATTTGGCTTATTTAGTTTGCCAGGGACGGACTAGCTCTGACACAATAATAGCAATTTTTTTAACACCCTGTATGATAAAGGCTCAACTATTTTATTTTTGGATAGCTTTAACTTTAAACTTAAAAAAGGTATTCTTGATTGACATCGATAAAATCAACTGTTTACGAAAAATAAAATATTGTTTGTTTTGTTACATTATACAGGGTGTTTTCTAATTCTATGTCAATATTTAAGGAGGCAATTTTTGGGTCCATTTTAAGAAGACAATTTTATATGAACGTATGTCCTTAACGTCTTAATTTTTAAGATACAGGATGGTTAAATTGTTAGAAATAAATCATTTATTATTAATATTTTTAATACCACTTTAGATATTTTAACGATTTTAATGAAATTTGGCATACATGTACTATGTATCAAGAAGCATTTTTAACTGTATCACATTTTTTTTATTTGCAAAAATAGGCAGGTCAAATTCTGTACGAACGCCACTGGTGGAAAATAATAAAAAATGTAATACACTAAAAAATGCTTTATGATACCTAGTACATTTATGCCAAATTTTATTAAAATATCCAAAGTGGTATTACAGATATTAATAATAAATTATTAAATTTTTTTCTGAAAAATTTTAAAACGTTGAGGACATACGTTCATATGAAATTTTTTTTTTTAAAATATACCCAAAATTCTTTCCTAAATATTAACGTAAAAATTAGAAACATCCTGTATAATGTAAAAAAAATTACCAACCATGATATTTTTTTTCCCGTAAACAGTTTATTTTATCGATGTCAATCAAAATACCTTTTTTTAGTTTGAGGTTAAAGCTATTCAAAAATAATATTGTTGAGCCTTTATCAAACAGGGTGTTAAGAAAATTGCTATTATTGTGTCAGAGCTAGTCCGTCCCTGACAAACAAAATAAGCCAAATATGATTTAATGGGTTCACTTTAAGAAGACTTATCTAGTAATCATCATATTAAAAAAATATTAAATTACGCCTAGTATTTTAAAAGTTATTTAAACAAAAACGATTTCCAGGGGCGTCCGTTATGTACCTGTATCTCCGTAGAGGAGGGTCATAGGAAAAAAAGGTTTATGGGAACTTGTGATAATAATTTAGATTTTCTATTAGATTCCGAGAGATTGACTACATATTTTGGGACACCCTGTATAAATGAAAGCACCAATGCTGGTAAATGTATTTGTTATTAATATCAGAAAGTTTCACAAAAAAAACTGATTCTTTTACACTATTAAGGTGTAGTAATGATTAATATCTTTAAAAAAATGCTTTTAAAATCTAAAAATAAAATCCTCCAGAACCCTAGGTGATCTTTTAATATTGAATATTAGGGAAGGTAAATTATAATTATTGCAACTTATATTTAAAAAATTGTATAATTTTGTTTTGTATCAAAATATTTTTATTTTTTTTATTTTTTTTTTGTTAAATAAAAACAAAAAAGATTTACGATAAGTCACAAGTTTGATTTATTGCTTATTTATTTATAAGCCTATCAAAGCGAAAATAACAAATGTTTAACCTCAAATAAAACGAGAAAAAAAGTTTTCTAAATTTAGTCGATATCTGTCAACACTAACAATCTTTTTTCTACTGTATTCTCGATTAGATTATGTATTAATGCAATATTTTTGTTTATACTGTGAATAAACAGCATATCTTAAAGTCAAATTAGTTATGTTATTTAAATATAAAGAATAGATAATATTTAATTGGGCAAGAACATTTTTTTTAACCTAGAAACCAAGTCAAGCAGAAAGGAATGTTTTGTATAGGATAATCTTACTAGGTTTTTAGCCGTTTAGGTTACCAATGACATAAGGAAGTAAATAGATTATTCTAATAAGGTTAAAAAAGGGAGTAGGACCAGAAACCTCATATTTCATAAGATTTCACATGAGAAAATGTTTGACTTTAAAACAAAGGTTAATGTTTAAATTAACTTGTATTTGATGTAATAAAGTATATCATTATACAAGGTGTTCCATAACTCTATTTATACACTAAATATCTCTGCTCCTTAACGGGATATTAAAAAGCTTAAAATTAAAATTGTGTTTTTGGTAACGTTTATTTTATTAACAGTATTGGTTAATATACTGTGTCCCGAAAGCAGAGTTTTTATTGTTAGGTACGTTTTTTTTTAATGGAACGCCCATATATTTCACCAAATTTTGTCTCTTTATTATTAAACGTCAATTATTACTGGTTTTTAAAATAACGACCTATAATAGTAGTTTTATTTGATTTACTCATGGAATAATTAAAAACAATTAAAAAATAAAAACAACTAACATAACTTCCTATAGTAAATGTTTAAACTGCCGACCATTTTCTTAGTACCCTTTTCTGTTAGTGTCAAAGTGACCAATTTGGTTACTTAATTATCTCGAAAAACCAGCAATAATTGACGTATTGCTTATTTAACATTTTTAATCTCGAATTGAATGTCAAGTCAAAAATTGGTAATATATACAGGGCCTTTCATTTAAAAAACGTTAATAACAATGAAAACTCTGTTTTTGAGACACTGTATATCTACCATATATATATATATATATATATATATATATATATATATATATATATATATATATATATATATATATATATATATATATATATATATATATATATATATATATATATATATATATATATATATATATATAGAAATTTTTACTTCATACGGCATACTATTATTTAATTTGAGTTAAATTCCTTGTGCAAAGAGGCTCAATTTTGTATATTGAGTGGATATTTTGGGTGCAAATTAATACGGGGTGACTAAATTAAGTAATAAAATTAACTGATAAAAACGTAAAGTCAATTTTCAAATGGAAATCCCCACTTTTATATTTTTATCGTATTTAACATTAAGAAATAAGGTAACTTTGTATTATGGTCTATTCCGAAAATGTATACTTTTTAAAAAAATTGACAATTTAACATTTTGTATTGTAAAAGTGCTCTTTAATGTTGTTATTAGTAGACCATGACGTCCCGCCGTCATAGCCCACTAATAACGCACGAATTATTTTGAAAAGTGTACATTTTCGGAATAGACCACTAAATACAAAGTTACCTTATTTTTTAATGCTAAATACGATAAAAATATAAAAGTAGAGGGTTTCCATTTGAAAAAATTGTTTTCCGTTTTTTATCAGTTAATTTTTGTACAAAATATCCACTCAATATACTAAATTGGGCCTCTTTGCACAAGAAATTCAACTCAAATTAAATAATAGAATATGCCGTATAGGAAAAATTTCTTCCTATTTTGAGGTCTGCAAACGTCATTTTTGACATAAAATTCAAAATATGTCGAAAACGGTTAGACTTTGGTATAGCATATTATACACGGAACATATCTAGAATTTTCTGGGGAATCCAAAAATGCAATAATATATAGGGTGTTCCATTAAAAATAAGAAAGATAGCATCGACTTCCGGTACAACCGGAAGTGCCACAATCTTGAAAATATTTTAGACGAGTTGCTCTTATCGATATTAGAAACCAACCAAATTTTCAAAATTTTCCGTTGCTAAGTTTTTGATAAATAGACCGCGTTGGTTGGTCGGGACCCCCTTGTATATATATATATATATATATATATATATATATATATATATATATATATATATATATATATATATATATATATATATATACTGGCAAACTTTCAGTGCAAGGAGATGTCAATTTAATAGGCAAAGGCTTGAGCAAAATAAAGGCAGGCAGAAAACGCTTTTCCCTTCTTCCAGCCCAACAGAAAATGGGGGAATACTGTGGGTAGTGATGTGCGACATGGAAAGGTGTTGTCGATCTATGGGATATTTTCCCAAACGTGGGGAATTTTAGAAATATGCAGGGACAAATTGGGGAAGAAAATTTAGGGGGAATTGTGGGGAATCAAGCCATCAGCATTTTTTAAATAAAATAAATTCCGAAATAATTTTAACTAGTATAATTCATAAATGATTTTTATTTGTTTTGTGATATTTTATGTGTATTAACATCTTTGTTTTATTTCTCTAAAGAGTATTATTATTTTTCGTTAAATTTAGTTTCAAAATAAAGTTTTATTTAAATTATCGCGCTATTACGAAGAATGGGAAATGAGTAGGGATTTTCTAAATTACTAATGGGAAATGTAGTAAATTTTAATTCTGCATGTAGGGATGTGAGCTAAACGCTGCCGGCATGAGAGTTGGATGGATTCTTTAAAAAAAATAGCCCGCGGAGGTACTTGAGCATTGTAAGGGATGGTTCCAAGGGTAGTACCGGTCTAATTATTTTTTTTGGGTTTTTTTATGACTCTAGGAGATTTGGGTTCTTAACGGATCATAAGAGTTGAATAAATTCATTTTGAATTTTTTTCTGCCCGCGGAGGTACTTGAGTGTTGGGAAGGGGTGGTTCCAAAATTAGTACCGAAACAAATATTTTTATGTGGCTTTTTTATTACTCTAGGACAATCGTCTAAAAATTTCAGACCGGTGTGAGAGTTGGATCGATTCATTTTGAGTGTTTTTCAGACCGCGGAGTTACTTAAATGTTGAAAAGGGGCGGTTCCAAGGGTAGTACATTCCAATTATTTTTATATGGCTTCTTTATGACTCTAGGACATTTGTCTAAAAATTTCATATGGAAATAAGAGTTGGATCGATTTATTTGGAATTTTGCGGGGACAAACTGGGGAATAAAATCTATGGGGAATAGTGGGGAATCGAGACATCAGCATTTTTTTTAATAAACTTAAACTAATATAATTTATAAATAATTTTTATTTGTTTTATGATATTTTAATCATATTTAAATTTAATTAAAAATTTCCTATTTAAAATTTCCTTTATATTATTTCTCTTAAGTGTATTATTTTGTTTCGTTAAATTTAGTTTTAAAATAAAGTTTTATTTAAATTATTGCGCACACCAATAGCCTAATACATTTTCTCATAAAAAAACAATTTTTCTTGCCATTATGGCTACCTGAAATTCTCCAAAGTAGTGACACCGAAATATTCTTGTATTTATGTAAATATCTAAAATCTGTAAATGCAATAATTTAATACGATTACCCTAACCTTTGTTTTTTACCCAATTGTACTATCCTTTTACCTGTGGTCTACCAAGTAATGTGCTTATCTGTAAAGTCGCCCTGATCGACCCCTGGGCGTGAAGTGTGTGACCCTGTCAATATATGTATCCTATTGTCAGTATTAAAGTATTTCCGTGGACAAAGCACTCGTTTGCAAGGCCAAAAAAGAAAAAAAAATATTATATAGAATGGGAAATGAGTAGGGATTTTTTAAATTACTAACGGGGAATGTGGTAAACGTTGCCGGCATTATCATCAGTATCAGCCGGACCCCGGACGTTAAATTAGTGATTGTCAATCGCATTTTTTTGGAGATTTTCTACGGTATTTTTGTTTTTATGTTGTCATCACTGTGGTATTTAATACAACAGTATTTAAAAGGTTGTTGAGTTTAATTAATGGTAATTCTAATAATAAAAAAATACTTTAATAAATGCTCGACATTCGACAATACCTCCTGAGTCATAGAGTTAGTAATGTCGAAAATTTTTGCCCTTAACTAAATTAACAGTATTCTCATGTGGATACCTTTAAACTAGTTGAGTTAATTGGCCCCACAAAAAAAGTCAAGAGGAGTCAAATCCGATGACTTTGCAGGACATGGTATGGTATCTCTGCCACAAATAGGCCGTTGAGGAAAATTCCTAGTCTAGTCCTGGTTTTATAAAATGTATGATATTTAAAACATAAATAAAATTGTTAATAAATATTTTACGGAATGGCAACACTGTCAAAAATAGCTGGACACTTGTATCTACTGAATCACCGCATAGTGGAGCGATTCCACATATTGTTGGACATTGGGAGAAAAATTAAAATTTTAATTTGGGATTTTTATTGTATTGTTTGTACCAAAAAAACACTTTTTAATTAAGCAAAATAATTTTTAGCCATATTATTGCATTGGTTTTTACATAAAGCGTTGTTTTAATTGCTATCTAAAAAACCCTTGGCTTATTAAATTGATTGTAAACTCTTATTTCATTTTATAAATTATTGTGGCTTTCAGTCCACAATAAAGAAATTATAATTGATCAAAAACTGACACAAAAGGTTTTTAAAAAACCCCTATTTTTTTACATCCAGCAAAAAATATTTTTATTTAATTGCATTCGCAAATCGCTGGCCTTTTCCGAAAAAAAATACCATTGCCATACCATGCTTTTTTAGGAGTATATTGTCTTATTACAACGTCATCAGATCTTGCCTAATTTTGCTTATTCATTAATTTTTTTATTTTTAGTGTTATATTTACACGCCTTTTTGACATTTTAATCCCATTAGTCGTTGCTTCTGTTTGTAATTTG